>JAOSBN010075268.1:0-12851 GCA_027563595.1 Erythroxylum suave | reverse complement strand
ACTAAACCTCTTAAAGAAGATGTGTTTGTGAATATTAAATTGAAACTTGGTATGTGTGATTTGAATTCAATTGGATGGTTGAAATTATTTGCATACACTTTCGCAGCAAAATGGTCAAATTATTTGGTGAATATGCAATTCCATCGGACAAAATATCAACATTGATTTATATTTGGGTTTATAAAATGATTTATCTAGATTTTGGAAATATCTAGTCGACTAATTGGAGTCTAAGTCGACTGATGTTAAGGTAATGGTCGAGTATCTCTTATTTACACATTGACTAATGCATCAGGAGAAGAATTGGCTAAGTGTTTTAGAGACCTTCTAGTTGACTATTAAAGTGTTAAGTCGACTAATCGTTGTTGACCTGATATTACATAAATTTTTATCTTCGAATAGTCGACTATTCATCTCATTGCAGTCGACTAACATTCTAATACCTTATGGTTCCAAAATCTATATTTATTTAAGTTGACTAATACCCCTTCCAGTTGACTAACCCATAGACCAAAATTTAACTCAAGGCTACTGCTTTTATTTTTCACCAAACCAGTCGACTAATACCCAAACCAGTCAACTATCGGTCATCCCCTGCATATAAAAACACCCAATCTTTCACAAATCTCCAAAGACACAACACCTTCAAACTTCAAATCCTCTCACTCTAGTCGACTAATCTCTTAGAGTATCTCTAAATCAATACCTACCCATCATCAATTTTCTTCCAAAACACAAATCCCCTCCTTTAAATCATCACAACATCATTTTCTTCATTGGAACTCTCTTCATCGACATCCAAAACCCTAAAAAATTCCAATCCACGCATCTTCCTTCACTAACTTACAAATCCCTTCAAATGGCACTAAAGAAAGCAAGTGGGAAAGGAAAGCAACCCGAAACCACCACCAAAAGATACCAAACACGAGTTAGAGGGTCTTTATCAAGAGGTGGAGTTGAAAGGGAGAATGAAGTTCTTGAACCATGATTCACTTCAATGGAGGCTCAAAATCTTTATTATAAGTTATTAAAATATGAAGTTTTGATTCCTTCCATGAAATTTGATTGGGTTGAGCTTGAACATAGTGAATTCAAGGATTTATTTGATGAAATAAAGAGTTTTAGATTAAGAGATATTTTGGGTTTGAAAGATGATATAAATGAGGATTTAGTAAGAGAATTCTATGCTAATCTAGTTGTGGTTAGAAGTAATGTTGATAGTGGTGTTCTTTTGAAGTCTAGTACTCAAGGGAAAGAAATTTATATTTGTGAAGAAAATTTGAGCATTTGGTTTAAGTTGCCTAAAGGAGGAGTTAGGCCTAGAGCATCATTACTTGATTCAAATGTATTGAGACATGAGGATGGAGATACGGATGAGGAAGCGGAAGAGAATTATGGTTATGATGAAATGAAAGGAGATGAATTGTTAAGAAGAATTTGCATTGAACATTCCTCTCAATATGAAGCCATGGATTTGCCATTGAATTATAAGTTGTTGCATTATGCCATAAATAGAGTTATTTATCCTAAGAAGGTAAGCAACAATCACATTACCTCATTGGATAAGGAAATTATATGGCATTTGGAAGAAGGTAGAAAAATTAATTTTCCAAATTTGATCATTCAAATAATGAGGAGGAAGGCAAACTTGTTGAGAGGAGAGCTTAGAGGAACAACTACTAAGCATAAAGTTATGCCTTATGAAGCTTTGATTACTTCTATCTCGAGATTGCAACAGTGTAATTTGAGTTCCTATGAACATTACCCATATCCAACAAGTTGGAGGTTTACGCCCTATAATATAAGGAGTATAAAGTTGGTGAAAACTAATGAGAAGGGGTGGGTGTATGCCTATCATGTGGAAAAGCTTGGTTTAACGTTGGAAAGTGATCAACAAGTGCTTAAATGACAAAGGTCAAAAAGAGCAAGTGAACAGTCAAATAGTGCAAGACCAAGTAATATAAGGCGAAGTGAAGTATCTCAATAAGAAATTCAAGAAATTAAAGATCAAATTGAAGAAGTGAATGTTCGACCGGATCTTTAACAAGGGATTCTAATTTTCTTGGAGGCAAACATCAAGAAAATATTCGATAAGCTTGGTTGTAGACATGATGATGCTTCTCCACCTTGATGGTTATTGCATTTGACCCAGACCAACATTTCTTGAAAGCTTATTCATGTTGTTTTATCCTTTATTGTTTGTGATTTGAAAGCTTAAGACTTGTTTGTTTGTTTGACAATCTTTGTGAATGTTTGGTTTCTTCTTCAATTACATTATGTTCCTTTTAATGTGTGCTCTATACCTTTATTTGATTATGACAAAAAGGGGGAGAAAATGAGGAAAAGAAGGAGTTATAAAATTGTGGTATAAAATAAGAAAAGAAAGAGTTATAAAATTGTTGGATTAACATTATTTGTTGGATTAAAATTGTGGATTGCAATATTGTTGTTGGATTCATTGATTATGTTGAGTTCATTGATTCATTGATTAAGGGGGAGACAAACTAACCAAAAAGAAAAGGCATAAAAAACTTGATCAACCTTTTTTTGTTTTAAATTTCTTAAACAATTTCTAAATGTTCTGTCATTATCAAAAAGGGGGAAATTGTTGGACCAACGGAGGTTGACAAATTAAATCCTTTTATGTTTTGATAATAATAAAACTTAAGAAATGGTTGAGACATTATTTTAGGTTAATTGGATTAAAAGGAAGTTAATAAAAATGGAACACTAGTCGACTATCATACTGGCATAAGTTGATTATCATGCTGATGAAGAATTACACTAGTCAGAGATGAAAGCACATATTTTGAAAAATTACACTAGTTGACTTATGAGAATCAAAATTGTAGTAGTCGACTTACGAGTATCAGAATAAAAAACGTGAAATTCATGTGAAGATCTTGCATGAGGATTTTAAATACGTATCTTAATAGTCAAAGATTAGAGAATCAATGAGATCTGTTAGTTGGAGAACTAGACAAGTTGACTATCATGTTATAAGTCGACTATTCGAAGTACGGAGCTGAAGATTCATATAAAACAAGAGTGTGCTAATTGACTATCACTTGGAAGACAAGTTGACTATGATGTACTAGTCAACTATTACATATCGACTAGTCGACTATCAGTTACAGTCGAACAAAATTTGAATTTGTCAAACGATTTCAAACTCGAGCAAATCTTTGTACAAAGGCTAGGAGTTCTCTACAATGGCTAGGAACATCTTGAAGCCTGTAAATAGAGGTCTTCACTTCAGAGGAATGATGACACAAGTTCTAAAAGAAGCATACGTGCTATAGTGAAAAATTATCCTCTCATTGCTCTCATATTGCTTACATAGCATATCCTGATTGTCTTCAGCTGTACCGAGCTTTATTACTTCATTACTATCATTGTTATTATTGTGAGTTGAGTGATTAGATAAGAATCGCTTGGAAGGTAGGATTTGTGCCGGGAAAACAAATCATCTGTAAGGTGTACCTTGAGCCGGAAGTCAAGTTGATTGGAAGAGTTCACACTAAACTAAAAAGTATGCAGTAAAGAGCTTTGAAAAAGTCCTAAATGGGAGCTTAGGTAGAGGAAGTAGGTCTTAGCACCGAGCCTCTATAAATATTATGTTTCCCTCTCTTCTCTACTCTCTTATATTTCGATTTGTTTTTGTTTGTCTTGTGTGTTTGAATTCTCTATTTTGTAGCACTTCGCAAAAAATTTAAAAGATCTATTCAACCCTTCTTCTAAATCGTTTTTAGCTATTTATTACTAACACCACATTGTTGTTAATATCAGTTCCTAGGCTTCAATGAGCCAAGAGTGCAATGCCAGAGAAGTATGTGTAGGTGTGAGCTGAAAGCTGAGTTTTATTTCTTTCACTGTGGCCAACGGTAAACAGTTAAGAGGCCCTAAAACTTCAATTATATTTGGCAAGAAATTTAGGGAAAAGACGTAAACAATTTTATATGTTCATAACGCATGATTATTAAAGGGTTGTTGGAATAGGCCGTACAGTCGGGATGGTGCATCCTTCAACTGGGTATATGGCTGCAAGAACTCTTGCAACAGCTTCGATTGTAGCTAATTCTCTTGTTCGATACCTTGGCTCTGATCTAAGCATCATAGGAAATGAATTGTCTGCACTAAGACACTAAGTATGGAGAGATTTATGGCCCAAAGAATGGAGGAGGCAAAGGGAGTTCCTCTGTTTCGACATGGATATTTTGCTGAAGTTGGATTTAACAGCAGCAAGAAGATTTTTTTTATTTGGACCCCATTATTGGCACAGATTTCTGTCGTCCCGAGCGTTTCTCCCAGAGCTTATAGTTTTCGTGCTTTCTTTGTTTGCACATGCTTCTAACACTTCTAGGATAGAGATCATGGCAAAAGGAACTCTTCCTTTAGTAAGCATGATCAACAACTTAATAAACAATAGAGACTAGATGACAGAACAATTTTGTTGGTAGGAAAGGAACCCAATTCCACTAAACAAAACAAACTTCAACCTTTCTCAAATTGTGTAGTTTGATGGGAAATCGATACCAACCAAAATCACAAACAAATTATATGAACATAATCAGCCCAAACAATCCCAAAAAAACAAGTATTTACATAGAAAACCCCAGTGTGAGGAAAATGGTATAACAAATACACACAAGAGGAGGACAAATTGCATGTGACTCAAAAATTTTCACAAGTTACTATCAATCCGTATAAAAGACAGATGATTGTTAAAATTTAAAATGAAAGGACCCTTTGGCAATTTGAAAGCAACATTAATTGTAGTGCGGAAATTTGAAAACTAAGGAAAGAGAGAGAAGAACATAACCAATTTATATTGGTTCAGCTTATAACCAATTCTATATATAGTCTCCAAGTATCTCACTTAAGTATTTCACTAAAATTTCCAAGTAGTGATTTGACGAGTCTCTCCAAATTCACAAGTACATATTTTACAAGTTTCTTCAACCTACCATACTAGTAGTATTTGACTAGTCTTTATAAGCTCTCAAGAATTGAAAGTAGGATTTGTTCAATATGAGCTATAATGGATAATCTCTCTCAATAGAGTGTTTTCATTTTCTAAAGCACATAAGGTAAATAAAGATATGCCTTTCAAGTCCGGGTATAACTATTACTAATATATTTTAAGTGGATGCAACATCTCTTCTTTAAATAGGAGTTTTCTTCAACATTCCTTTTGAAATTTTCTTCACATATGTTAGTCGCTACTTCAATCTTATCATGAACTAATTGACTAAATCGATTTTGAATATGTTAAAACATCTTCCATATCATCGATGATAGGATAAGTGTTTGATTTTGTCTTGGCACCAACTATTGAATCAAGTAGATAGCAAGTTCCTTTGTCCGTATGAAAATGATAGGGACTATCCATTTCAAAATTTATGGAACCATTTGAATGAGTTTGTTGAGTTGGCCATTGTAAAATAGGAGTTGTTAGACGTTTATCCTCTCAGTTAAACAGATAACTAAGTTATATAACCCTTTTTATATTGTTATCTTTAGATAAACGAGATAATTCATTTAAATAAATTTGAATTTGAAATGTAACCAAATATTATTGATTGCTATCATCAAAATCACATAATTAGAAGCCTTGCTTTTTGATGATGATGAGCAATAACGGATATATTTTCAAAAGATTCAAATAACTATGAAAAATTTCAAAAAATACATGTAATCTTTATATAGGTCCTTACTAACAACCGTGATAATAAGGAGCCTCTTACTACCACTAAGTAGAAGGAGCCTATTGTTTGTCAAGATGAAAATGACTTTAGATGCAAGCATAAACTTAAGCATATTCAACTATAAATATCAAGCATCTATCAACCTATATCAACATGTTCATTATCATTGAAAACATGTGATATTCACATTCAAAAACAATTCAAAACATTTAGCATCAATATGTTCCAAAGCAAGTTTCAAAACATTCAAGATATATCAGCATATATATAATATCAACATGCAGCATGATGCAAAGCTGTTTAAAAATATATCGATCTACTCTCCCCCTTTGTTATTATCGAAAAGGATGGGAAAGAAACTGAACGTACAAATCAAAATATCTATGCAAGCATAAATCATAAACAGAAATATCCAGGGCATCACAAATATCCAAAATTAAAAATCATTCAAAAAGAACTTTAAAATGGTATGTTCTTCAAGGAAAGTATCTTTGATCCTTAAAAGAGTGGTGACGAGGGTCTAGAGCAAGTTCTTCATTTCATTGACTGCATTTTGGTCATCTAGACATTCATCTAGCTCTGAGTGAACCTAATATCCCATAGTTGTTGTTGGAGTACATAAGTGTTGCCATCTTGAGAGGTAACAGGATTTTGTCTTTCTAGAGAAAGTCCCATAACATCTGCAACTCGTTCAGTCTTCTTGTCAACCCATACGTGCTCTTTCAGCTTGTACCCAAATTGAAAGAAAATGGAGGAATTGTACTTTGCAGGCTCATACTAATCCAAATTGTCAAAAAAGACACCATAACGGGCAAGAATTTTTGTCAGAAGTATCCCATAAGGTAAACATCCATTGGTGTTCTTATAACTTCCCTTATCTAACATAAATCATATGATTATAGTAGGAAGGTTCATTAAGTTACCTTTGAGCAAGTTGCAGATGACATAAGTGTCTAGGAGACTACACCTTTAAACAAAGTTTCTTCTTGGGAAAATAAATGTGGCAGAGAGAGAAGTAAGGCATCTTTGCAGTAAATTCAACTATCTATACTAAGGTCTTCCATCTTGTGTGTTTTCAATGTGGAGACAGATGAATTGAACAACTTCTGCCATGTCTTGGTCAGCAACGTCCCATTTGTAGTAGGAAAAATCAGTTCTTATAATAGGGGCTATATCCAGCAAATTGCCTAATATCTCTTCAGTTATTAAAATTTCAAACTCACGAACTTATGAGATAATTGTCAATTTTCCATCCATAATTTCTTTTCGCATGTGAGTGCAAAATGATCTAACCAGCACATCAGATACAGTTTCATTCAAAATAAGAAAATTATGCCAACCTACTATAAGAAAGTAAGGAAAGATGTTGATACCAATATCATCGAACATAAAAGGCGACAGAATGCGTCCAACAACTACCTTTCTTTTTCTGTAGTATATTTTGTATCTGGCCTCAACTTCCATTGGTTGAAAAGTTTTAGGAGGTTCTAATGACTTTCCTTTCTCTGCTATAGAGGAGTCCTTTCTTTTGGATTTTTTTAGCAAGAGCTTCTGGGGTTTCATCGAAGAGAGGGTCCTCTTGAATTATAGGATCCTCTGAGGTTCCTCGATGATAAGAGCCTTTCCTCTTCTTATTTCTTCTCTTCTTCTTATTTGAGAAGATTCTTCTTGCACTGGTTCATTATCTTTGTTAGAGTTCTTTTCCTTTTTAGCCAAAGTCTCTTTCTCAACCTATGCCATGAATGTGTTGCTTTTCGTTTACAGAAACAATCCATTGTTCCTCAGCAAATTGGGGATAGTTGAACCAATTATAGAAATTGGCGACTGTATTGGTGAAGAAATTGGAGTAGTTGGACTAGGCTCCTGCGATGGTGGTGGTGAAGGTAAGGGTGTAAATTGTGGTGGAGAAGAGGGACTTGTAACTGGCGAATGAAAGAGAGTACTCTTTCTCCGGTGAGATTGGAGACTCCCCCTTACCAGGAAATTTCTCTGCACTAGTAGACTCCTCTTCAATAGGAAATTCCTCATTGTCTTCGAGTGAATTATCAGAGTCAGTGTTCTCTTCATCAAAGTGATTTTGAGGGTCATCCTTCTATTTGGTCTTCAATTCATGGTGTAATGCTTCATCACATGAATCAGAAGTTGTCTTTTTCCGTAATGGAGATGGTACATTCTTCGTTTTTCTTTTGTACTTGTGCAAGGGTTCCATAAGTCTCAATGTGGGTAATGATAGTGAATTTTTGAGAGAGGAAGAAGCAATGGGTTCCGCTTTGGTTCTCGGTGATTTTGGTGTGGATGTCACAAACAGAAAATTCAGTTCTTTGTTCATGGCCTAAGATTTCGCCATGGCTCGAAATGGGTCTGAAGGAGTTTGGATTCCTTTGAGCTTTAGACTTAGGTCGTGCCATTTCAGTGAAAGTTGTTGGAAATTTCTGAGAAATTTGAGAGAGAAAGAGTTCGATTGCAGTAAGTAACTTCAAGTGACATCGAAGATGAGTTGAAAGTAAGGAAACAGTTTATGGGTATGCCAGCGGGTTTTTGAGAGTGGTTTTGTAACAAGATGAAAAACCGCACACGTTCCTGGAAATTTAATAACTTCTTATATCGTCTACTAAAATTGACAATACTACAACCCCTGGGTGCAGGTAAGTTGGTAAGGGGCTCTTCTGGCTTAAGTGAGGTCGCAAGTTCGAACCCCCCTCATGTATGCAGCAGTTTAAAACTTGGTGCTAGAGCTTTGCCTCCTACAAAGGACCTACCCGACTCGAACGAGAATTAGTCTGGGTGTGGATGGCTTAAAGATGCCTTCCCATAGTTGGGACCTGCCTAGGACACCTCGTGGGAAACCAAAAAAACAAAAAAAACTGACAATACTACACATGCTTTTTCAAAACAAAAACTACATCGTTTAATAACTACAACTTCCAGACAAAGTTACTCTTCCTTTATGAAATGATGAGAGCTTTCTATGTAACACACTAGAAGAACCTATTAATAACTGCAAAAAGAGCAACATATTTTTCTAAAGATAAAATTTTCGAACAAAGTTAGATATTGGATAATCTGCACATATCAAGCTCTTTTCTTAGTAAACAAAATTTGTCTTCTGAAAGTGACTTAGTAAAAACATTAGTTTCTTGATTTTCAGTATTAATATGTAATAATTCAATAGTTTCCTTCTAAAACATGATTTCTAAAAAAATGATGTTTAACTTTTATATGCTTAGTCCTATAGTGATGTACAAGATTTTGAGATAAATTAATTGCATTTGTATTGTCACATAATATGGGAATATGACTAAAATTTAGAGAAAAATTTTATGTCATCTTCCTCCTGATTTGTAAAATGCTTATCTATCTCTGCATGAGATTTTCTTGGAGTTTCCATGTCCTTTCTCATGCAAATAACTAGTATATGCTTCTGGTGCACAGCTAAAGAGATCATAAATCACAAGAAAAAGAGTCAGAAACAAAAACTAACGTCAAGTCCAAGCATTAGAAACTAGAATGGATGCAAAATTGTGAGACAGGAGTTCAGAGAACAAAAGTGAAACATTGGAAACCTTGATCAACATTCTTGGATTCGTTGCAACCCATCTGTCTCTGATTTGTCTGTCTGCAAATGTCTCTGTCCGGCACAACTCTCTCAAACAGCCAACAATCACAGCTGGAACTTGAATTGGTTGTCTTGCATTACGATATTACATTTTAAGGATGTAATATGTAAAAAAATCCTGTTTAGGAAAATTATCCATAAGCTTATGACAGAAAATGTTTGTACAAACACATTATATTCTTACTAAAAATGCTAGGCAAGGAACTATTCAGAGAAAATGGTCCTTCAGGTAATTCCCTGCATATTTTGCGGAGAATGTACTTCTTCAACCACTCCCCACTTACCACTTGAACTCTGTAAATGTAAAGACATTAAAAAAAAAGATTTGTAAAAAAAAAAAAAAGACTTGATCAAAACCCCTCCTGAAAGTTGGAATTACCAGTTATAATGATCAGAGTAAACCCTGCTCCATAGAACCTATTTCCACTATTCATATTCTACGAATAAAAGGACAATTATAATTATAACAAATGAGATTAAATGAGAAGTGCACCTGCTGTATGTGTTCCTCATGTTGGAAGGAATTGTATTAGAGGGCATATATTCCTATGTTTTCATTCTCCCTCTAACCAAATCCACAATAAGGAGAACTTGAAATCCCTCTTTTGGATACAAGTGTAGGATATAACAAATGGTCTGGTGATAATAGACAACTGGAATGGAATAACAGCCCCCACATAAAATAATACTAACCGTGAAAAGTGTAAACTACATAGAGAATTAAGTTCTTATTAGTCGCTTCCAGCAAATTTTAGACTACAAACTATGCAGATCATTCAATCACATGAATTCTGGAAACCTTTAGCTTAAACCATCACTAAGGAGACTGAAACATTTTCGAACCTGGCCACCGCAGAAAGGTCCAGCTCCAATGCCAATAGTGGGAATTCGAAGCGCAGAAGTCGCCGCAGCAGCCACTTGTGGCGGCACACATTCCAAAACCACCCAGAAACATCCAGCTTCCTGTAGAGCCAAAGCAGTCTCCACAACCTACAAAATAAACATAACCATTTCACTCATAACACCCCAAAGACTGAGGCCTTCTCAAACACCAAAACGTTCCCACAAAAGCAAAAGCAGTGACAACCTTAACAGCACTGGTAAAACTCTTCCCTTGAGGCCTAAATCCTCCAAGAACACTAATAGCCTGAGGAGTGAGCCCAACATGACCCATCACAGCAATTCCAGCCTCCACAATTGCCTTTGCGGCACCAATTCTAGAAGGAGCTCCTCCTTCCAATTGAATCGCGTCCATCCCTCCCTTTTTCAAAACCATAACCGCCGTATTAACTGCCTACTCCTCCTTCCAATTTAATCGCATCCATCCCTCCCTCTTCAAAACCCTATCGCCAACGAGAAGCGGCCTCTTGGCGCCGCGGGAGACGGCTCGGCAGTGGACTAGCATCTCGTAAAGAAGAGCAGAAGCAGAGAGAAGAGACAAACGTCTGATGTTATAAACGTAAACGTCGCAAATTTTAAACATAAAAGTCTACGTCAAAAAACTAGAATAAGAAGCGTTTTTTTTCAAGTTCTAAATTTAAATTTTTTAAAAAGTTGTGTTTTAATTTTTAAAAAGCCATTAAAAAAATATTTTTAAATTCTATATTTACACACTCATTTTTTTTTTAAATATCTTTTGCGGTAGAAAAAGTATTTTTTCACCCCTATAAAGTTCAACCAAACAAGTACTAATTTAGAAGGGCCATTTACATGTGTTCATCTCTATCTAGTTGTCCTGTTAAATCAGACCTCGTAACATTGACTCAGCAACTTGCAAACTACTCCTATAAAACTCTTGTAAATTACAGTATGTAGTGAAAGTGCACCCACATGAAGTACCAACGACTGAATGACGAATCATCCCTCTTAATCTGACCGCTCATGGATTGGGAGTGAGATCCTATATACCTACTACTCTGTATCAACTCTGTTCCACGCGATCTTATCTATATATTTCTGTGGGTCCTACATAAATCCTACATTTTTATATGGATGAGATCAAGTGGAATAGAGTTGGTACAAGGTAGTGCGTACAAAAGATCTGGTTCCCATGGATTATTGGCTTCTTTTACACTTATTATTAAATACTAACAGACATAGGCTGCGCCAAGGTGCAGTAATAATCCTTATTTTTTTGTTTACAACGGAAAAACACCAAACAAACACTAAGGCAGACCACGCCGATAGGAGTGGCCTTGGCTATCTAGGCGAATGTGATAACTCGTTTCGCTTGGAGGGTCGAGGAGGACCTGCATGCCGTACGGGATCCACCTTGCCAGTTTCGCCAGGCTATCCGCACTCTGGTTGTCTTCGCGGTAGACATGTTGTAACCGGGCCTAGTAATAATCCTTATTAATATAATAGTCACTTATTTTAAAATTAAACAGTAATATATAAATGAATATATTTTAATCTAAAATTTTAAGGGAAAAATAGAATTAATGGATTGAAATTTATTTTGTAAATTCAGGAATTTTTTATTTTTTGTTTTTGGTCCTATTTCATTTGATTTTGTCTTTTTCACCGAGTCAATACGCTCTCTCTAAATCAAAGCAAACCAAACTCACCATGAAAAGGTCATGGATGAAATATGTGATTGAATATTGTGAAATTTATATAATAAAAAAGATAAAATAGTTTAGTAAAGTTTATAGGAAAACGTCTAAATAAATGTATTATTAAAGAAATTAATATATTATAATATATGATTAAAAAGTTAAAAAGCGAGTTGTGTTATAATAGAAGAAATATGAGGCACGGGCACTCGTGAAATTTTAAAAATTAACATGTTATAATATACGATAAAAAGTATAAAAAGAGAGTTGTGATATAATATTTTAGTAATTAATTTTAAAATAAAGATATAATTTTAAAAAAATATATAAATTAAGAAGTCACGGTGTGATTTATTAAATTATAGTGAAATTTAAAGGAATTAATATATTATAATATATGATTAAAAAGTTATAAAAATGTCACGGGTGTGACTTAATACTAAAAGTAAATTTTAGAGTTATGCGGATTTTCAATTCAGCCGCACAACTAAATTTCACGCTTGCACAAAGGTAGCGAGGTAGCTGGAGCAAAGCACATCGAAGACATCAACGTTAGTCACGTTTGAAAATATACATGTGATAAATCATAAATTACATATCATAAAAAAATATGTACAAATTTAAAAAATATGAATTTTTAAGTCTGTCTATAACATGCTTTTCTATGTTACGTATTTTTTTAATAACACTTATAATAAATCTCAAATTATATATATTAAATAAATTACGTAATAATTAGACATTAATTTTAAAAAATATGAATTGTGAATATACAATAAAGGATAATAATTGTATTTGAAGTTAGATTGATATTAGTTTTTTAGAGTATTTTAGACTGATACTAGTTTTTTGGAGCATTAAAAATTTTTCTTCTAATAGAAGCAAATTTAAACAACTAAATAGAGAGATAATCAAAATTTTGATAATTATTCATTTCTTTTTAAATAAACTTTAGTTGAGTTAATTTATAAA
>JAOSBN010075247.1:0-12853 GCA_027563595.1 Erythroxylum suave | reverse complement strand
GCTGATGCGATTCGCTTTTGATTTGCTTCCGCTTTCGATTTGCTTTCGATTCCTCAAATCTTCGTTTCGAAATTTCGATTGGGGTCCGGTTCCCGGATCGGGTCCCAACACATACTATAAATTTATGGTATATTATAAGTTATTTATATACTTAATAATCATACAGACCCTCCCTAATAACTAATTTAATAATTATTTAAATATAGTTAATCCATACATGATTATAAAAATTATGTTAATATTTCTAAATGGTATAATATTAATTTTAAATATATTATACTGTATAATTTATATTATACCAACTTGTTTAACATATATAATTAATATCACAATATCTTTTTTATATAATAGTATGAAATATTTAATATGCATACATTAATATATATACTAATAAAATGCCAACATAACCATATTAATATAACAATATTTCATTTCTTGATTATTTAATTAAATTTTTGTAATATATTTTATTATATTACTTATATTATTTTACAAAATATATAAAATTAATACCTAATTATTATAGTAAAATTATGTACTAATATTATATACTTAAAAATTAGTACATATTTCTATCATTTTGTATGTATAATACCTAATTATATAATACTCAGCTCTCATGTTTTTATATAGGTAATTAATATTTAATAATAATTATGTTATTAATTATGTATGCTTATTTTTTATAAATATTGTCTAAGTTGAATATATTTTAATTATATTATAATCTTATCAATATATAATTATTATTTTATTTAATTATAGTATATGTATAATTATATTTTATTTATATTAAATTTAATTATTATAATAATAAAGTTATATATCCCCAATTGTATTAAAATTATCATATTATAATTTATATGATAAGATTATAAGTTAATCAAATTGTCATATATATAATTATATATATGTTAGATAATTAATATATATTTTATTATTATGCATTAATATGATATATTTTAGATTATTATCAATTTTATATTATAATATATATATATATAATATTATATAACAGACATAATGTATTTAATAATAATAGTTATACCTATACATTACAATTATAATAAATAGAATTATAACTATAACTATGATATAGTACATTATAATATTATAGTAGTATAATATAATTTTATTGTATACAAACTAGGTATAAATAGTATTGATAAGGAGTAATCACAGCCATTTGTAACCTTTATAACAACTATAATTACACAGTTTAGATAATAACCTAAATTGTGTAATAATACATTGATATAGGTTTGGATTATATACTCTCTATAGTTGATTGTGTATGACAGTGGGTGCATATCCTTAATTAATTTTGTACTTTATTGATTGTGTACAAAATTTAATATTTAACAAGGCTTGTATATAATAAGTACCAAGTTATTCTATACACATTACAAAATACTCTCAATTTACATTACAAGATGGTTTGAATTAATAAAATTTAATAAATTATATTATTATATAATATATCATAAACTTATAATAATGTACTACAATATACTATTACATAATTTATATCCAATAAATTTGTATTATATAATTAATTAACATAATATATCAAACTTTTATAATTAATAATAAGGTTATATATTCGTGTTTAATTTATGTAAATTATTATTATATATTAACTATAGATATTATACTAGTATAAAAGTATGTTATATAAGAGTTAATATACCAATTATAATAATTTAATATAAAAATATAATTATGCACTTATAATAATAATTTATAATTGTCATAAAATTCACCATATTGTGTAACACTATATTAATATAGATATATTAATATATAAACACTTTCAAATGGTATTATTATTATAAATGCATAATTATTATAATAATATGTTTATATATATATAGCTTATATTTGTAATGTTGACAATGATTTAAATAATATAAAATATCTTAATTTGATAATCATATAATAATATTTATATATAATTTATTACATATTTTCATTTTATCAGTGTTAATCTATATATATAATTTGTCAAGTATATAATAAATTATTTGTAAATATATTGTTGATACAGATATTATTTACAGTTAGATTATAATAAATAATTCAAACTATTATAAATCATGATATTAAAATTATTTCATGATACTAAATTGTAATATTATTAGTATATTATATTCTTGATTGTCATGTATAGATTCAATTTAGTAGTTGATTAAAACAATTCAATAATGATTAATAAATTCTAATATTATTAAGTTAGGCCTAATATAAATATACTATAAATAATAAATTAAGTAATAGTAAACATACGTATTAGTTTGGTTGTATATTAATATATAAGTTATATTTTATGGCAGCATTTGGTTGCACGTGCCATCCGTACAACGCTCTCCGTGTCACTATAGTGCCTGATGTCTGGGCACACCTCTGACGTCAGAGGTGATTTCTAGCATCCCGAAATTCTATTTTTTTGCTTTGTTTGGCCATTTTCAACCTGTTTTTCATAGCTAGCCTTATGTATACCACTTCTACGTAATTATATACGTAGAAAAACCAAAAAATGAATTAGAAACAAAGAAAAACCATATGAGATGAAAAACTGAAAAGTCTTTGTTTCCTACAATCTGATCACGTAACCGCTCTGATACCATATGTAATACATAAAACAAACCTTATTACATATCCAGGATTGGTCATGAAAGGATTAAAAATGAAGCAATGTGGAATACCTAATTTCACTTCTATCTCTAATTTCAAATCAATTTTCGAGCACCAAACGAGCTCTAATCTCCTGGGACCTTTATGAAAAATATTCACTGGCACGTGGTCTAGGCCTTTTTATAGTTTTGTCAATACGTAAGCTCTCTTAATGGGTCAAAGATTCCTTAATATGAGCAACTGCAGGAGACCATAACCTACTTATATGGACTAGTCCACACTAAAAGGGATTTATTTTTCACCAAGACTTTGACCTATTAATCTAGATCATTTATAGGGCTACTTTATTACCCTTATCTAGATCAAATTAACTTAACCGATAATCTATTGAAAACCAAAATTACAATTAATAACTGTCCACCATATGGGAAATTGACAAAATTGCCCTTAGGGGAAAATTTGTCTTACATTTTAAGGTTTTAAACTGAATGCTAATGTCTTTTGTGTTGTGTATCTCTTCAATTTTGTTATTCTCTGACCATGTGAACAGTTCTATTGTGGATATATGTGGTTTTTTGACTGGAGTTGTCCTCTCAATTTTGCTATATCCTTATTTATTATCCTCTTCTAGTCGTTGGTGTTGATTTGTAAATACTAGTTAGTAAATAAGCAAAACTAAGTCCAGGGCGTATCTCAGTGTAGGACCTATAGGTACACCACTAACCCGTCATTTTATGATATTGCTTTTACATTTCTGTCAATCCAAGTCTCCCGTTCTCCTTTCATTCTTTTTAGTGCTCCTTGTTGTCCTTTTTGTTTTCTGGCTTCTTTTGTTTTGTTTTGTGTGAAAAAATGGATCTTTGCATGTTTCCTTGCTTTTGGCATCAGTTTGGATTTGGGTTTTGGTTTTGTTTCTTTAGTTGTGTGGGTTGCGTGTGATCCTCTTGTTTTATGTTTTCAAGAACAAAGATTAATCTTTTTTTTGGACTCTTCATTTACTGCATCTAATTTGTTCAAATGTTTCTGCTTTGACATTACAACATTAAGCTTCTTAGTTTGCTTTGACATTATAAGAAAGATGGGATTTTTAGAATTCATGAGACTAGATCTCTGCTGATTCTTGCTCTTCTTTTCTTCTCCTAATGAGTTTATGACGTTTCTACTCATCATTTTCTTCTCTAGCACTAGTAAGAGAAATCCAAGAAAAATTTTGTGCTTTCTTTGCTACTTTTCTGGGAAATAGGTATAGTATAAGTTTGTCGACGACATTGTCGACGACATTAATGGTGATGGTGGTACAGGAGTTAATCTCAGTGGCAAGGTGGGTGGTGGTCTCGTAGTGGTCAAAGGTGGAGAAATCTAGGTGTTTCACGAGAAGGCGAGTGATGTTGTGTGCGTTAGACAGAGTGGTGGTCGTAAGGAAGACGACAAGGAATAGTAAGGAGGGAGTGAAACTGAAGAGAGCTGCATTGTGCTAGACTTAAAATGAGGGGAAAAAAGTGTCTATTTTATAGCTTTGTAGTTTATAGTTTGTAGTTTGTAGTTTGTAGTGTGGTATGAGTTACACGAATGAAGTTTAGGAAGTTTTCTAGTTGTTAAAATTCAATCATCCACCCAAGTAGGTATGCGTTTACTCCTTTTCACATTAATTCTACATCAATGTTGGGTAGGACAAGTTGCATCTTTTTGGCCTTTAAATGAGAAATCATTCATCAGGTATGGTTTTACCTTTTGCTTATTTAATTTTCGGTGCGAGTTTGATGTCTGTTCACAGTATATTATTCATCTTGGTCATCTACACGAGTAGCTCCTGTTCATTGTATAAGACAACCTTACGCCTCTACCAGCATAAATCAAATCCATTATATTTTTTTAATAACATGATACATTAACCTTTTCTTTTATTCTATTCTATTTTGTTTATGTATTTACTTATTTTAATTTCATTTTTCTACTTTTTTATCATATCAATTTTACATATTTACTTTTTAAACTGACATCATTATTTTTCATTGTCACATTTGCATGTGGCTCTACCGGAAATAGCCTCTTTACTCTGTAAGGATAAGGCTACGTACTATTAAACCTCCCTTGAGTAGTGACGAAGCTCGGCTAATTTTTAAGGGGTGGCGAAATGGTAGTCGTTGCTTTGTACATGTAATATAACCAAAAGTCACCTTTTATCAATTGAGAAGATAAAGAACTTCTCAATTTGATCAAAGGTGGAAGTAGTCCCCCCTTGCCACCCCGGGCTACTGCCACTGCCTTGACCCTGCTTTGATGCGGGATTTCAGACTAGGTGTGATGATGATATTAATATATACTAATAACATTAACATATAAAATGTAATAAAATTATAATTTAAGACAAATTTAATGTTAATTTATTTTATAATGATTATAATTTAATAGAAGTATGATACTCATTAATAAATGTAAGTTGATTATGATTATATCATAGTTATTTTAAACATATGATATAAATTAAATATATATTACTATAATTAATATAACATTACGTATACACTAAATAAAATACTAATTATCAGTGCATATATTAAGATTATTTATATAAATATTATTATAATTATATTAATATATATTCTGTTAAAGTATTGATTACTATTAAACATTAAAGGTTTCTAAATTAAGAGCAAAATAATTTTATGAAATTGTTTATTTATACTATAAATATAAAATATAATTTAAGATTAAATTTTATAAATGTAATCTAAATTATGTTTTAGATTTATAGTAAATAGTAATATAATAATTAGTTAAAAAAACATACATATTATTAGCTAGATATTTGTTTATATGATACCATATAAAATTTTTAATATTATTAGTTGTTAAGCTATCATAAAATATATCGTTCAAATTTGTCTAAATTACATTTAGCTCAATAGATATATCATGTTATTTTGTTGATTAATTACTATATAAATGTTTTCTATGTTATTAGTTTTTTAGAGTAACCAAATTAAACTATATGAATTAATACTCTTTAATATCATACTATATTAACTAAACATATAACCTATTAATATATATGATTAATAACTTGGTGTAAATTAACATTTAGTAGCATTTATATTAATTCAAAATCGTAATACTATATTAATTACATATAATTTTAATATTAATGGATAAGAATTTACATTATATGATAAGTATAATATGTACAATTATATAATTACTTAATATATATTATATATGCTGGGGCCTGTTTCTAGAACCTAACTATCCGAAATACCATAAGATGTGAACATGTTGGGTCCATAAGGTTATTTCCGTGGGGTCCTCTAGCCAAAACCAGTTCAGCTGGCAGAATCACAAATTGACTTCTTCAGAACAATTGTAGCTCTATGTCTCTATTTCATTTTGAAACAATAATCGTCTCATTCGGAGCACTACAGATGAAGATATGATTAAACTATCGAAGTATGATTCGTAAAACAACCAATTCATGCTCTTCTAGTTGTTTCCCTCACTTTCTCTCCATCAATCTCTTTTGAATCAACCCCAATGGATACCAATATTTTAGGAATCAATTAATTAAAAAATTACTTCATTTGGAGGTCGGACGATGAAGTTATAGCCAAAAGAGTCAACCATGATTATGTCCTCAATCATATTGTACCTATCTTGGGACAATTAGCATAACTTTCATTAGAGATATCACGTTTTGGTCATTTTAGGATAGTTTCGAAGAGGATTTCGAGATCTACAACTTTGTGAAGACTCCAAGATGAGATTTTGCCATTTTAAGTGTCAAAATAAGACAACTTTTTCTCAAGTGAAGAAATTAGGTCTGAAATGAGTCAAACAAATCAGTCTAAGACGATCCAGACATAAGATGATCCAGAGTAAGACAATCTACACATAAGACGATCCAAAGTAAGACAATCTAGGGTAAGACAATCAATACGATGATCCAGAGCAAGACGATGCAGGCATAAGACGATCCAGAGTAAGACGATCCAGACATAAGAAGATCCAGAGTAAGACAATCCAGATATAAGATGATCCAGAGTAAGACGATCTAGGGTAAGACCATCCAGAGTAAGACGATCCAGACATAAGATGATCTAGAGTAAGATGATCCAGAGTAAGATGATCCAGACATAAGACGATCCAGAGTAAGACCAAACATACCCAACTCCCTCTAAAGCATCTCCAATGATTCCTACATCCACTCTAATGTCACTTTCAGTAATGATCTTCCCAATTTCACTTCTTCTAATGCAATGTCCCTCCTTAAACATTTAATTACCAAATTAATTTCATTAAACTCCTAAACTTAACTCCATTGATTCATCACGTACAACAAATTCTCATCTTTCACTGTAGCTGTCCTATATACATCTTGTGCAGCATTGCTAACTTATAAAGATCATATCTCCTAGCTCCAATTCCCAAAAATTTCATACTTTATATTATTGGAAAGGTAGAAACATAATCTATAATTTCATGAAGACATCTTTGGCTAATTCTACTTAAATTGATACAGTTTTTCCTTTGATTTTAGAACTCAATTCCACCCCTATCATTTCATCAACCATTACAACTCAACCAAAAGATAAATATGTATATAAACAAAAGATAGTTCTTTAATCTTTAATCTCATTATTGGATCAAAATAGAGTTTACACATCAACAATCCATACCAATAACTTACTACAAAAATACAAATGGATGCTCACGTTTGATATGCTTATAAAGCTATCCAAAATGTTCACTAACTTAGTACAAAAGTCTCTAACTATCTTGGAGTTTCCGATGCCTTGCACGGATTCAACAACCTACTTATTTTGTACCTGAGGAGTAAAACAATGGGCTGAGCTACACAACTCAGTGGCTAATATATTTATAGTCATCAGCAATCGACCATAATTCAAGCATATGCATATGCATAGCTAGCAATTCAAGCACAAATCAATTTAGGTCAAAACTCATAACACAATACATAGATTTTAGCCATTAAACACAACACTCAAATGCATCATACTTGAAAATTCAAAGATGCAATGCACAAACAAATGGCTAGAGAGTTCCATGGAAGGAAACGAATAAACCGAAGTTTACACTGTGAACAAAATGAGTCTGATTTCTTAGGATCTCATGGCCTCAAGCGAGCAGCCGGGAGAAGGCTATAGGTCAACGTGCATGTGACTAACGAAATGGGTTCTTCTGTTTCCCAATCACAAACAAATTTTATGCTCAATACAGTCAATCACAAATCCATAATCTAATGCTTCCTTTACTTTTTCTTCTTTCCTTTTTATACAAATATCATAACCTTTTTCAAAGCATAACATAATCATAATTCATCATGCGCTTTCAAACATTCACAACGATTTCAAGCAAATCAATTACAAGCAAACCAACATACACACACATAGGCAAGAATTTTCCTGATTACACAATAACTATGAATACATTACCCACCTAAATCCTTTGCAAAAAAATCCAAGTCAAGGTTATCTTTCCTCTTACTCTTGGGTAGGATTCTCTTGGTTTCCTAAAACAACCAAGGTTCCATTCAAAATAACATTCTAATAAAATTCACAAATTTCAATAATCACAAAAATGCAATAAACTCAAATTAAGCTCAAAGCTAACCTACCCATAGTCTATCTAGGTTATAAAACCCAAAATCTAGTTTAGAAACCCTAGGAGTCAAATGGGTTCCTTCTTCCTCTTCTTCCAACACAATACCCACTCTCTCTCAAAGGCCTTCATTATCAACACAACCCATTTCTTTAGTAAAGCAAGAAGAAAAGATCATTGACTTACCTTAACAAGCTTGATTTCTCTTCTTCCCACATTTTCTTCTTTTTCTCGAACTTCTCTCTCTTCTCTTCTTCTAAATTTTAAGACAACTTTTATCTTTTGTCTCCAAATTATGCCCTCATCATTTAATACAATATCCATTTACCCCTTCTTTTGTCTTTATCTACTAACTCCTTAAGCTAACTCAATTCTAACATTCCCATATTAATTCTAGCTATATTCTAATCTTTTCATCTAATTCTAATCTCTATTGATGCTTACTAAATTTAATGACCCAATTCTAAGATAAATAAATAAACAAACAAATCGTAATTAAATAATTAAACAAATAAATCGATAATAATTAAAAAATTCGAGGTCCAACAATATATATGTTTATAATTATATACCTTATGCTACTTATATTAATATATTTATCAACTTTTAACAATTATGTTAGATAATAGAAAAATAAATTATTAATAAGATGTTAACATATTTAATATTTAATTTTTTACTATTAATATGTACTATATTAATAATTATAAATGTGTTAACCATATTTATTATAGATATATGGTATTTTATATAGTTATTTAACATTTTATTATATTTTATAACTAATATAAACATAACTATTAAATATATTTGTATTATATTAATATATTTAGTACATACTATAAATATATGGTATATTATAAGTTATTTATATACTTAATAATCATACAGACCCTCCCTAATAACTAATTTAATAATGATTTAAATATAGTTAATCCATACATGATTACAAAAATTATGTTAATATTTCTAAATGGTATAATATTAATTTTAAATATGTTATACCCTATAATTTATATTATACCAACTTGTTTAACATATATAATTAATGTCACAGTATCATTTTTATATAATAGTATGAAATATTTTATATGTATACATTAATATACGTACTAATAAAATGCCAATATAACCATATTAGTAAAACAATATTTCATTACCTGATTATTTAATTAAATTTTAGTAATATATTTTATTATATTATTTATATTATTTTACAAAATACATAAAATTAATACCTAATTATTATAGTAAAATTATGTACTAATATTATATACTTAAAATTACTACATAGTTCTATCATTTTGTACATATAATACCTAATTATATAATATTAAGCTCTCATGTTTTTATATAGGTAATTAATATTTAATAATAATTATTTTATTAATTATGTATGCTTATTTTATATAAATATTGTCTAAGTTGAATATATTTTAATTAAATTATAATCTTATCAATATATAATTATTATTTTATTTAATTATAATATATTTATAATTATATTTTATTGATATTAAATTTAATTATTATAATAATAAAGTTATATATCCCAAATTGTATTAAAAATTATCATATTATAATTTATATGATAAGATTATAAGTTAATCAAATTGCCATATATATAATTATATATATGTTAGATAATTAATATATATTTTATTATTATGCATTAATATGACATATTTTAGATTATTATCAATTTTATATTATAATAATATATATATATAATATTATATAACAAACATAATGTATTTAATAATAATAGTTATACCTGTACATTACAATTATAATAAATAGAATTATAACTATAACTATGATATAGTACATTATAATATTATAGTAGTATAATATAATTTTATTGTATACAAACTAGGTATAAATGGTATTGATAAGGAGTAATCACAGCCATTTGTAACCTATATAACAACTATAATTACACAGTTTATATTATAACCTAAATTGTGTAATAATACTCTGATATAGGTTTGGATTATATACTCTCTATAGTTGATTGTGTATGACAATGGGTGCATATCCTTAATTAATTTTATTACAAGATGGTTTGAATTAATAAAATTTAATAAATTATATTATTATATAATATATCATAAAATTGTAATAATGTACTACAATATACTATTACATATATATCATCACTATTTATATCTAAAAATTTTTATTATATATAATTGATTAACATAATATATCAAACTTTTATAATTAATAATAAGGTTATATATTTGTGTTTGATATATTTAAATTATTGTTATATATTAACTATATATATTATACTAGTATAAAAATATGTTATATAAGAGTTAATATACCAATTACAATAATTTAATATAAAAATATTATTAGGCATTTATAATAATAATTTATAATTGTCATAAAATTCACCATATTGTGTAACACTATATTAATAGATAATATATTAATATAGATATAATAATATATAAACACTTTCAAATGGTATTATTATTATAAATGCATAATTATTATATATACATATATATGTGTGTATGTATGTATGTATGTATGTATGTGTGTATATATATATATATATATATAACTTATATTTGTAGTGTTGGCAATGATTTAAATGATATACAATATCTCAATTTGATAATCATATAATAATATTTATATATAATTTATTACATATAGTCATTATATCAGTGTTAATCTATATATATAATTTGTCAAGTATATAATAAATTATAAGTAAATATATTGTTGATACAGATATTATTTACTGTTAGATTATACTAAATAATTCAAACTATTATAAAACATGATATTAAAATTATTTCATGATTCTAAATTGTAATATTATTAGTATATTATATTCTTGATTGTCATGTATGGATTCAATTTGGTAGTTGTTTAAAATAATTCAAGATTGATTAATAAAATTCTAATATTATTAAATTAGACCTAATATAAATATACTATAAATAATAAATTAAGCAATATAATAGTCTAATAGTTTATTATAACTATTATACATATGATTATTAGATAACAATTTGTATAATTTAGTATCATGAAATAACACTAATTAAAATAATTTATAATATTTATTAACTTTTATAAACATGCCTTTAATTTAAAATAAATTAAAGTTAATTAAAATTTATTGTCTTTAGTTAATAATTTAATAAGACATTAATTATTAAAAATAATATATAATTATTAAACTAAAGTATATATAACATTTTAGCATACTATTGAATATATATAAGTATATGGTTTTAACAATTATATTAAGTAATTGTATATATATTATATATACTATAATTATTATATATATATTATTAACTGACTATAATAATTATAACATATATGTAATATAAATCAAAGTATTTAATATATGTAAATTTAAATATAACTATATATGATATCATACAAATTACATAATCCTTTGATAATTTATTATATAAAGTTCAAATTCAATAGTGAATTAAATATAATATGATATAATTGTACTACCCATTAATATAGTTTGATAATTATGGTAACGACATGTTATAAATATATTAATATACTTATACCTTAAAAATATAATAACCATATACTTATTTCTATAAAATTAATTATTATATGTGTGCATAGATTATATAATATTTATAATTATACTATATGATATAATATCTTTACATCTTAAATTTTAATGTAACAGGTGTTCAATTTAAATATTATAATAGCTTTTATATATTATTAAATATAAGTTTATAAGAATATTTGTATATAATAAATAATATATTAGTGTATAATTATTTACAAACATAATTATACAGTTTTATATTCTAATAATTAGTATAATGACCCTACTAATCATATTATCAGTTAAATGGAAAGACAAATGCACTTAAATATATTATGTTAATACATATAATATATTAATCATTATATGATATTTATTTGATATATTATTGATAATATAGTTAAAACTAATTTATTAACTATTATAAAATATACATAATTATAATTTATAATAGTTATGATTGTAATAACAACTAATATTTTATATAATAATGTATAATTAGTATAACTATTATGACAATGGCAAACATTATGTAAGTAATATTAAGTATGGAGGGGTTATGTATATAACATTATATATGGTATAAATAGTTATATAGTTTATAAATTCTCAATAATATATGTATAATATTATTTATTTTAATGTGATATTTTAGTGATAATTAATATAGAATACATAACTAATTTAAGATTATATTTAGATTTTAATTCATTATCATTATTAATAAAAATAGATATACATTATTACAATATGTAATTAAATTAAATAATACCATAATACTATATTTTAAAGGCCAATCCCTAAACTAACATATTATTAAAAAGAAATAAAAGGAAAACAAAGAGTCATAATAAATCATCTGGCGCAAAGGTCAGTAACGAAATACAAAGAAATCCCCCCAACTGGCCTAATTAAAACCTGTTGAAGTAAAAACCCCCGTAGGGGAAAACCAACAACAGGAAAAAGAGTACCAGTGTCTATGAAATCTAAAATAACCCAACCCCACAATATCGTCGATATGTAATCTAAAACAGTCATTAGGCAGAAGGGCACTCC
>JAOSBN010075226.1:0-12854 GCA_027563595.1 Erythroxylum suave | reverse complement strand
ACGAAATATGAAAACATGATTAACCAAACATAGTTTTTCTTTTTAGTTTCTTAATTTATAAAAACCACAACAAAAAACTAAAAAGAAAAAGGAAACAAACAGGCCCTCAGTATTAAACTTTATAAACATTTATTACAAGAGACATTAATAATCTAACATTCTCCCACTCGACTCATGTAACATTGTCATCTTCATAAGCCATCTAAATTTAATGCACATTGAATACATCATTCATCATAATCAAGAATTATAACTAACACAACTCATGACGGTTGTATGTGATTTAAACAACATATTCCCTTCCATGTACTACAAAGTTAGTCTTCTTCATGAAATGATCAATAAATGGGAAACACATAATTGATCAAAAATTATGTTTATTCAAGATAAATCTGTTATCATCATTCCATTCAATTCATGATACATAATTGAAAAAACAAGTAAATTAGAAGCAAATTCAGTAATGATCTCAGAATGTTAATTACATTAAAACATAAACATCATCATAATATACATTAATGTCTACTCAACAATAATGCCCATGCTGTTAATGTGTCCTATAAATATTTTGGGCGGTAATCCCTTAGTCAAAGGGTCAGCAATCATAAGATTAGTGCTAATATGCTCAATTGACATTCTACGTTTATGAACCTCTTCTTCAGCGACAAAGTATTTCAATTCCATATGTTTAGCACCTTTGGAATACTTGTAATTTTTAGAAAAGAAAATTGTTGTGAAATTAGCACAATGAATTTTCAGTGAGTTAGCAATACTGTCAATTATTCTAAGTCCCGAAATAAAGTTTCGCAATAACTTAGCCTTAACCATGGCTCAAAGCATGCCACAAATTCAACTTCTATGGTTAATGCATCAATTATTGATTGCTTCGCGCTCTTCCATGATATTGCTCCTCGGGTTAAAAGATATAAATAGTCAACTATAGAATTTCTAGTATCCACAGAACCAACAAAATCTAAATATCTAATTACTTCAAAATGATCGGACCTACTATAAGTAAACATGTGATCTTTTGTCCCTTGCAAATATCTTAAGACTTTCTTTGCAACTTTCCAATGCTCCAATCCTGGGTTATTTTGGTATCTACCAAGCATACCAACTGCAAAGCTAATGTTCGACTTGTACACATTTGAGCATACATCAAACTCCCAACAACAGTTGCATAAGGAGTTCCTTTCATCTATTTCTGTTCCATATCATTCTTTGGACATTACATGAGACTAAATTTGTCTTCTTTTTGAATTGAAACTGTAGGCATTGAACATTTATCCATTCTGAATCTCTCTAAAAATTTATTAATATAAGCTTTCTGAGGCAAACCTAATAGTTCTTGGTATCTATCACAAAATATCTCTATTATGATCATACAGTTTGCCTCTCCTATATCTTTCATTTCAAAGGTGTTAGAGAGAATTTCTTAGACTCACTTAATAGACCAAGATTATTAGCTGTGAGCCAGATGTCATCAACATACAAAATCTAAAAGATAAATTTACTCCCACTAACCTTCAGATATATACACCAATCAACATTGTTTTCTTTAAAACCAAAGGAAACAACAATATCATTAAACTTAAGATACTATTGGTAGGAAGCTTGCTTGAGTCTGTATATTGATTTTTTCAGTTTACACACCATATGTTCTTTCCCTTCAACTAAAAAACCCATTGGTTAATCCATTTAGAAAGACAATTTTCACATCCATTTGATGTAGCTCTAAATCATAATAAGCCATTAGTATCATGATAATTATGAGATAATCTTTCTTGGAAACTGGTGAGAACGTTTCCTCATAGTCAATGCCATCTTTTTGAGTAAAACCCTTAGCAACAAGTCTAGTCTTGTAATGTTCAAGGTTGTCATGAGAGTCACGCTTTGTCTTAAAAACCTATTTACACCCAACTCTCTTGCACCCTTCAGGTAATTCTACGAGGTCCCAAACACCATTATGTTCTATAGATTTAAGGCCATCTTTCATTGCATCTAACCATTTATTAGCATTAGCAGTACTAAATAAAAACGAAACTGGATCATCATTAATTCCTAAGTCGTCTTCCAACTCTTGTAGATAGACCACACAATCATTCGGAATAGCAGATCTCCTTTCTCTTTGGGATCATCTGAATGCTATTTCATATGGTTCTTCTATTACATGTTCATGTTAAATGTCAAAAGCTTGTATTTATTGCTCTTTATGATTGTTATGCAGTGCAACAATTTGAGGAACGATGATTTGAGTAGTAGAAACACAAGTCAAAGGGACTTGTATTCTAACTTCTTTAATTTCCACATTTCGTGACCCACTAATTTCACCATTCTCAATAAACCTAGCATTTCCAGTTTCAACAATTCTTGTACTATAGTTAGGACAATAAAATCTACATCCTTTCGATTGTTCTGCATAACCAATGAAATATCCACTGATTGTTAACCAATGAAATATCCACTAATTATTAACCAATGAAATATTCACTGATTGTTCTGGCATCCAATTTCTTTTCTTATGGATTATAAATCCGTATTTCTACCTGGCAACCCCAAACATGCAAGTGCTATAAACTAGGCTTCCTACCAGTCCACAGTTCAAAAGGTGTCTTTGGAATTGCCTTACTAGGAACCCTATTTAACAAATACATCGTAGTTTTTAAGGCATACATCCATAATAATAAGAGTAAAGATGCATTACTTAACATACTTCTAATTATGTCCATTAAGGTTCAATTATGCCTTTCTGATACACCATTTTGTTATGGTGTACCTGACATTTTGTATTGAGCACATATCTCATGCTTTTCTAGGAATTTAGCAAATAGACAGGGGTGTTATCTAATTTTATCATATCTTCTGTAATACTCACCACCTCTATCAAACCTAATGATTTGCACTTTTCTATCTAGTTGCCTTTCAACTTCAGTTATATAAAACTCTAAGGCATTCACTGCTTAAGATTTCTCATGCGGTAAATAGATATATCTGTAATGTGAACAACCATCAACAAAGGTGATAAAGTGTTTTTCTTTACTGAAAGAATTTGGATCAAAAAATCCATATATATCGGTGTGTACAATTTCAAGAAGCTGAGTGCTTCTCATGGTACCTTTCTTTATGTGTTTTGATTGCTTTCCCTTAATACAATCAACACAAATATTGAGATCAGTAAAATTTAAATCTGAAAGAATTCCATTCTTTAATAATCTTTCCATTCTTTCCTTAGAAATATGACCCAAAAGCTTATGCCACAAGTAGAACAATCATTCACTAAACTATGTTTAATTCCAACTTTATGATGTAGGGTCATAAGAGTTTCAACATATAAATTATCAAGATTCAATTTATATAAACCATCACAAAGTATACCAGATCCAATCATATTAATATGCTTAAACAAACTGAAACATCCATTACCAAACTTAAAAGAGTATCTAGTAATATCAAGTTTAGATAAAGAAATCAAATTCCTAGAAATACTAGGTATATAAAGAGTTTCAAATAAATCTAAACGATATCCAATATTTAGGATAAACGGTAAGTCCCAATTGCTTCCACTAGAACCTTTACTCTATTCCCCGCGAAGAAAAACTTCTCATTTGGATTTTTGGTTTGGATCATTAGAAATCCCTGCATAGTAATAGAAACATAAGTTGTACATCCAGAATCAATCCATCAAATATTATGTGGAACTTCAGTTAAATTTGATTCAAAACATACATAAGCCCTAAACTTACCTTTCCTTTTGAACCAAGCCTTACATCGTGGACAATCCTTCTGGAAGTGTCGAGGTTTTCCGCAAAAATGAAAATTGTTATTGTTTACCTTCTTCTGGATCTTAATGGAGGACTCATTGGTCTTCAGTGGTCTTTTCCTCTTTCCATGTTTCTTATGTACTTTCTTACTAGCTCCTTGATATTTAAGAAAATGGATGGAATGATTTCCTTGATTCTTAAGTCTTGTTTCCTCCTGAGCCAACATATTGTTCAATTCATGCACATTCCATTTGTTTTACATGGTATTATAGCTCATTTGGAACATACCATAGTCAGACGGTAAAGAGTTCAAAATGAACTGTACAAGGAAATTTTCATCCACTTCCATTCCTAGAGACTTAAGTCTTGCTGCGATATTTATCATTTCAATGACGTGTTCATGCATAGTACGAGAACCATCAAATTTCATGGTGGTCAAAGTACCCATTAATGTCATAGCCAGAGACTTATTAGTTGTTTAGGAATGCTCTTCCACAAAACTCAAATTCTTTAGCACTTTCAATTTTAGGAAGAGCTCACTTGATATTGTTTGCTATGCTCATTCGCATAAACATCAAATTCACTCTGTTTGATTTTACCCAACCTTTATAATGAGCCTTTTCTTCATTATTGCCAGTATCAGTAATAGTAGTAGCCTTCTCAACTTGAAGTGCCAAATCAAGATCTAATATACCAAGGTGAAATTTGACTTGTTCACTCCAGCCAGAAAAATTTACCCATTAAATATTGGTATAAACAATGTTTGTGAATGTAAAGACATAGGGACATAAAATACAATAAAGACACACCTAACATTAATTTTTTGAGTCATAATGTGACATCCCATATTCGGGATTAGACTTCAAAATAGTGAATTGAATATACTTTGAGAAATTAGAAGTGTAATTTTATGCTCATGCATCATAGTATATTCACACACATGTGAATATTTATTTTGATACATAAAATGATTAAACATGCATTTATTGACTTTTTTCGGGTATGATTAATTGATTTAAAATGTGAATTGTGACTTATTTGTGTTAAAATTTTATTTGGAGACTATTAGTATTATTTCGAAATTTTTTGTGAATTTAGAAAATTTTTAAAAATTTGGAGCATTTTTGGATTAGGAAAAGTATTAAATTTTAGACCAATTTCATGGTGACACGTGGACTAGTGAAATAGTGACAATTGGAAGACATGCATTAGTGACATGTGTAGTTATAGTATTAAGCTACTTAGGTCACTTAGAAATTACGTTTCAGATTGAGGAAGTCTCTGAAGCTTTGTTTTTGTCTCCACCGAAACCATCATCCTCCTTCTTACTCACCCTTACCCAAACACTTAATTTCTGCATTTGTTTGTGTAATTGGTTATTGTTTGTTATAGCAAAGGAAGAATTTTAGTCCATGGTAAGTTTAGCTTCTGTTTAATCTCATTTGTTTCCATCCACCAACACTTCTCTGCCCACTTTCAATTGCTGGAAGTTTAGCTGAATCAAGTAAGTCCAACTTTAAGCTTTATGGTATCTTGAATGGCATTTTGATAATGTTTGAATCGGACTGAAATGCTTGTAATATTAGAGTAAAATGAAAGTGCAGAAAAGTAGAAGAATATATGTTCTGTTTTTCACTATATATGCGTAAATGTTTGGGTATTGTTAAAGATGATTTAAATGAGGTTAAAGTAAAAGATAACATAGAGCAGTGTGGTGTTGTGGTTTAAGAAGGATTAAGATGAGTTGAAATGGAAGCGGAAGAGTTGGTTTAAGTGTTATATGTGTTACTTGAAGAAGATAGAAGTGAGAAATTCTGGAAAAATGGGAGGAGAAGAAATTTGCATTTTAGAGAGACAACCTAACTGTGTTGATTCTTTTGATTATATCTTGACCTATAGATGTTCAAATGATTTGATTCTTAGTTCATAATAAACTAAACTTATAAGTATACAACTTTCTTGAAGAAGTCAAATTCTAATTCTGTCCTTAAGAGCCTTAAATTTTAGCTTAAAATTGAGAGTAGTATTCTATTGTGACATAAGGAATAGTATAGAGTATTTGATCATAACTTGTACGATACTGAACCAAAATGAATGAATTAGATGGCCTTAGAAACTTAAGACATAGAGGAACATTTGATTAGAAGAAAGTTTTGTCTGAAAACGTCTAGTCTTATGTCAAAAATAGCAAGAAAGGAAGGAAGGGAACACAGCAGTTCGCGACCATGCAGACCACTAAATCATGTGGAAAGTCGCAATCTTGCTGAAAAAAAAGGAAGTCGAGATCGTGCACATACTCTAAAAAATGACGGATTGTTTTAAACATCATTTGATCTTTTGACCATAACTTCTTCTCCTGACCTCCAACTGACATGGGACTTGAACCATTAGACTAAAAACACATTGTTTTGCATCTCCAAAAAAAATTATAACCATATGAAATCAGTTTTGAGATATTGATTGATTAAACTGGGACAGAAATAATGAACAGTTCTGGAATTTCATACCTAGAGTCCTTTCATGAGCATGCTTTGGTATTTTGACAATATATTGATCTATATGTATCCAAATGGAATGCTTTTTAACTTGAAGTAAACTAAAGACATCTGGATACAAATTGTATAAAGAAATCGAATTTTAATTCTGTCTCTATGAATTCAAAATCTAGCTTGAAATTGAGTCTTAGTTTAGGCTATAACACTACCCAAGACAGAAATCAAGTCTTGTAGTTTTCGAATAAACTGTATTGATATAGACTGAATCAGATAAAAGTGTCTTTACAAAAGTTGTAGCTTAATCTCTTAGCTTTTAGTTGGTATAAAGTTTGTAATTTTTTGATATTGTAATTGAGAGATATAAGTTGTACAACTTGATAGCATGAGCATCCATTAGCTGATTTTCAAATATGCTTAGTCTATAGTATTTGGAGTATAACTTGCAAAGTATAGAACCGAATTGAATGATCTTGTTGTCATTAGAAACTCAAGAGATAGGAGAAAAATTTTCCAGAAGTAAGTTTTGCCAAATTAGTTCACTTTATTGATGATAATAATAATGCAAAATAAACCAAAAGTATGTTTTGAGACAAGTCTGAATGGTTAAATTGAGTATTGTTATATGAATGAATATTGTGACAAGGATAATGATTAGGAACCCGGAATTGTCATGAAAATACATTGTATGTATTCAGTATACATGAATGTGCATAAATAAATTCATATTTGTGCAAAGTTGTGATATGTTTTTAAAGGAACATATTGAATGTCAACATCCAGACGTTGCTGAAACTTCCAGCCAATAGCTTTTGGAGCAAACGGTAAGTAACCTAGACGGTCTCATTTAATTATTTTTTTCTTCATTTCTGAATTGAATTATCAATGTATGTGATTTGATTGTTGGATTCCAGACATGAAGGTCCGATGATTATGATTTGATGATTGTGATATTGAAGCGCTCCTTGTATATGAATTGGAATGATAAGTGATATTTCATTATTGTGGAATGTCAGACCAAAGTCCGATGATGTATGTGAATGTGAAAGTAAAAGTGAAATCAAGTGACTAATTATATAAATTTGAATGTGAAGCATTCCATTACATGAATGCATGAAAAATAAAGGCAGTTGTGATCGAAGTTTGCCAGTGTAAAGAGCTTAAAGCTCAGATTGTGATAAGAGCCTCAGGCTCAGTGTGAAAGTACTCGGTATCCACTAAGGAATATAGGACATTATCCGGTACAGCTTGATATCCACTAAGAGATATGAGCTAGTAAAAAGGCACTCGGTCACAACATCGACAATAATAAGTGAAGGTGAGTCTCACGTGCATCGCATATACTTTTTAATACATATGTTTAATCGATTAAAATGCTTGTGTTTTATTAATTAAAATATACGAGTACCTGGTATTTGAATGAGAATGTGATATGTGATATTTCTAGCAAAACACAAAGATGTGAAATATTTGTTAAATGTTATAAAGTGTTACATGAATTGAGTGAACCATCGATGATGGTTACCTTACTAAATTCACAAAACTCACCCAAAATTACACGTTGACATTTCAGGATAGAGAGAGAGGACATTAACAATTGAGAGATTACAAGAAGCTTAATTTTTGTACTTTTGTGAAGAAGAAATAGCTCGATGTTCGTCAGCTAAGATTGAAGACTTTAGATAGAATTTTTGTGCAATTTCCTCTTTTATGTAGCATATTTTATATTAGGATATGGTGATGTACATGTATGGATGTTTAAAAGCTACAATGTAAATACGTTTGGTTTTATGAAATGAAATGAGGATTACAGTTTGATATTTGATTTTAAAATCTAGTAAAAGTTATGTATAGTAGTTGATGCCATGACTAAGTTTGATATACTGCCATGTTTTAGAGTGAAGGTGAGATAGTTAATGCACCATTATTATAGATTATATACTAGAATATGCACTGGGTGTTCCGATATGTAATTTATGGTAATGGGGTGTTACAGTTTTGGTATCAGAGCATGGTTTGACATCTATAGGGATATGTAGTATTGTTAGGCATGAAATGTTGTGAAAACTTCAGATGATAATCGAGGTTATTGTGTGTTATAGGTTATCGGACGTAGGTGGTCAAATGGAACACTCGGCTAACTTAGGATCAGAAAGAGCCAGTAGGCAGTCGTCAGTACCTCGACCTGAGGTAATGCCTCCCAGAGTACCCGAGAGAAGGGAGAGGAGATATGATAGGCTGTGGAAGCAGAGGGCTGTGAATTTCTACAGAAGTACAAACCTTGCGGAGGCCGAGGGATGGTTGGAAAGGATAGAGAGAGTTTTTGATTAGATAGACTGTGAGGCAGAAAAAAGATCTGATTATGCGGTCTCATTATTGCAAGGCCCAGCTTACCAATGGTGGAAGACTGTTCCAGGCAATACCACTAGGCCTTGCATTCTGAACTGGGGAGATTTTCTGAGGGCATTCAGGGGAAATCATATGCCCAAAGTCTACCTAGACAGAAAAAGGAAGGAGTTTATGGATTTGAAGTAGGGTAGGATGTTTATGGCAGAATATAAGATTCAGTTCAATGAGTTAACAGGTTATGCTACTACTTTGATCCCTACAGAAGAAGACAAGTGTAGGAGATTTGAAAATGGGTTGAACATGGAGATTAGAACAAGGTTAGCAATCACTAATATGAGGAGTTTTACTGAGTTAAGGGCTACCTTGATCAGAATTGAGCAGCTTCTAAGAGAGGGACAAGTAGAGTCGGGACAAGGGTCTAGAATGAAAAGCCTCATTGAAATTCAAAGTAGTTATGGCAAGAGATTTAGTAAGCGGCAAAATCGAGCTTTCAGTCCACCGCCTAGATCAAAACAGTAGGGATTAAGATAGAGGGGTGTCTTTACACAAACTGGCGGTGGAAGAGGTACAGTGCTGAGTCAGTTACCTCCTTGTGAGTACTGTGGGAAGAAGCACAGTGGAGAGTGCTGGACTTTATCTAGGGCATGTTTTCGATGTGATTCTTTAAAGCACAGAATTAGAGATTGTCTTGTTGTTGCTGGAACTCAGTCAGGTATGAGTGGGAGATCTGTAAGTGAGGCTACTGTCCAGCAAAACCAAGCTAGCGGGGTTAGACAGAGAGGTCGAGGTAGAGGTAGGGTGAGTTCCGGAAGTCTTTTTGTCAGGACTGAGGTTCCAAGCAACAGACCCCAGTCTCAGGCCCGAGTATATGTTATGACTAGACAGGAAGCTCAGGACTCTCCAGATGTCGTTGCAGGTGCGTTACTTATCTTTGATTATAAAGCATTTGCAATACTAGATCCTAGATTTACGCATTCATTTATCGCACCGCATTTGGCATCTAAGCTGCATTGTGATACATAATATTTGAGATGTAGATTATAGGTGAGTACACCAATAGGTAGTACCACTGTGATTGGGGAAGTCTGCATAAGATGCTTGATTCGAATTGAACAGGCTGAATTAGAAGCAAACTTAATTGTATTACAATTGAGAAAGATAGATATTATACTAGGTATGGACTGACTCACTGCTCATAAGGCTATCATGAACTGCTATACGAAGGAAGTAATTTTATAGTCTCCTAATCAGTCGAGGGCAGTGTTCAGAGGTATTAGCCAAGCAGTGCCAGCCAGACTAATCTCATTTGTGAGTGCTTTGAAGTTAATGCAAGGTAGATGTGAGGCTTATCTGGCCTACATTATTGATACTAGAGCTGAGAAGAATATTCAGGACATTCTTGTAGTTAGGGAATACCTGGATGTGTTTCCCGTAAAATTACCTAGCTTACCTCCATATCGGGAAACAGAGTTCACAATTGATCTAGTTCCAGGTATCGCTACTATATCCATTTCCCCATATAGGATGGCACATGTGGAACTAAAGGAACTGAAGACTTAGTTACAGGAGTTGCTGAATAAGGGATTTATTAGACCTAGTGTTTCACCCTGGGGAGCTCCAGTCCTATTTGTGAAGAATAAGGATAGTACCTTGAGACTGTGCATTGACTATAGGCAACTAAATCAGGTTACGGTGAAGAATAAGCACCTGTTGCCTAGAATTGATGATTTATTTGATCAGTTGCAGGGAACTCAGGTATTTACTAAGCTCGATTTGAGATATGCGTATTATTAGCTAAAGATAGTAGAGGCTAATGTACCAAAAAGTGCTTTAAAGAGTAGGTATGGACATTTCGAGTTTTTAGTAATGTCGTTCGGGTTAACTAATGCCCCAGTTGCATTTATGGCCTTAATGAATAAAGTATTTAAGCCCTACCTAGATAGATTTTTAATATGTTCATTGATGACATACTTGTGTATTCAAAGAGCAGAAAGAACGTGATGAGCATCTAAGAGTGATTTTACAGATTATAAGGGAGAAAAAAGTGTATGCTAAATTTAGTGACTGTGAATTTTGGCTGGATCAAGTGGTATTTCTGGGTGATATCATAATTAGACAAGGCATACAAGTGGATCCAATGAAGATAGAGGCAGTGATGAAATGGGAAGCTCCGAGGAATGTATCAGAAATCTGAAGCTTCCTAGGATTAGCTGGATATTACCAGAGGTTCGTCGAGGGGTTTTCTTTGATTTCAGCCCCTCTGACTAAACTTCTGAGGAAGAATGTAGCTTTCAGATGGGATGATAATTGTCAGAAAAGTTTTGAAGAGTTAAAACATCGATTGACTACTGCACTAGTGTTAGTTCTACCATCAGGAACTGGTCGATATGTCATATACAATGATTCTTCGTATCAAGGATTGAGATGTGTATTGATGCAAAATGGCAGGGTGATAGCTTATGCATCGAGAATTATCTAGTTTATGATTTAGATATTGCCGCAGTAGTCTTTGCTTTAAAGATTTGAAGACATTATCTTTATGGAGAGACATTCCAAATATATACTGATCACAAGAGTTTGAGGTATCTGTTAAGTCAGAAAGAACTAAACATGAGACAAAGGAGATGGATTGAGTTGTTAAAAGATTATGACTGCACAATTGAATATCATCTGGGAAAAGCAAATATTACGGTTAATGCACTGAGTAGAAAGTCACATAACAGTGTAGCTCAAATTTAGATATCGAGGTTACTAAGTCTGATTCAGTTGAGAGATTTGAATGTAGAATTGAATCTTGAGCATAATGAAGCATTGACAGCCATATTGAAACTGAGATCAATATTGCATGATAGAATTAGAAGAGTTCAAAGTGATGATCTTGAGATGGTGAAATTGATTGAGAAAGTTAAAGTGAATTTAGATTCTAACTTTGAATTGAAAGATGAAGCATTGTGGTTAAAGCAGAGACTGTATATGCCTAATGTCAATGATCTGAGGAAAGAAATCCTAGAGGAAGCTCACATGGCTGCTTATGTTAAGCATCTTGGCACGACCAAGATGTATGACACTTTAAAGCATCATTTCTAGTGGCCCGGAATGAAGAAGCAAGTAGCGGAGTATATTTTTAAATGTATAACATGCCAGCAAATTAAGGCTAAGCATCAGGCTCCAGTTGGGAAGCTTCATTCGTTGCCTATGGAAATGAGAACGAATTACTATGGATTTATTATGGGATTGACTAAGACTCCGAGGAAAAATGATGCATTATGGGTGGTGGTGGACCGATTAACTAAATCGGCCCAATTTATACCAATATGAGAGAACAACACACTAGACCAGTTGGCCCGAAAGTATGTGACTGAGATTGTGAGACTATATGGGGTTCCTGTGTCCACTGTAACAGACAGGGATCCTAGATTTACTTTGAGATTTTGGAAGAGTTTATAGTCAGCTTTGAGTACAAAGATGAATTTTAGTATTGCATTCCATCCTCAGACAAATGGGCAGAGTAAGAGAACTATCAAGACTGTTGAGGATATGCTTAGAGCATGCGTATTGGAGTTTTAGGGAGCTTAGGATCAATACATAACACTGATTGAATTTGCATACAATAATCATTATCATAACAGTATTGGAATGACACCATATGAGGCACTGTATGGCAGAAAATGTCAATCACCTATATATTGGAATGAAGAAGGTTTGAGAATGATAGAAGGTCCTAAATTGATCCAATACATTGTAGATAAGGTGAAACTAATCCGGAGTCAGATCAAAGCGGATCAAGATAGACAGAAAAGTTATGTGGATTAGCATCGTCGAGATAAGGAGTATAGTGTCGGGGATAAAGTATTTTTGAGAGTGTCGCCTTAGCGAGGTGTGCTGAGGTTTGGTGAAAAGGGCAAGTTGAGCCCGAGATATATTGGTCCTTATGAAATTCTTTAGAGAATTGGAGCTTTGGCATATAAGCTAGCTTTGCCTACTGAAATGTCTCAGTTATATAATGTGTTTCATGTGAGCATGTTGAGAAGATATAGATCTGATCCAACACATGTAGTACTGGCTCAAGAAATTGAGGTTGCTAATAATTTAAGCTATGTTGAAGAGCCAGTACAGATAGTCGGTTATAAGACAAAGCAGTTGAGAAACAGAGTAATTCCATTTGTGAAAGTCCTTTGTGAAGTAAATCACAAATTAGTACAATGATAATCAACACACAAAAAGGGGGGTTGAATTGTGTATACTTTTTCGT
>JAOSBN010075205.1:0-12855 GCA_027563595.1 Erythroxylum suave | reverse complement strand
TTGATATAAGACATGAAATATTTTGACTTTTCAAATCGTCTAAGTTAATTTTATAGAGACTGTTTCATCTCTTGGCATAAAAGAATATGGACCCGTCCTTGTTTTTAACTAAACAAGAATTTTGATTAAAGAATACTTCAAAACTAGAATCACATAACTGACTTATACTGATTAGATTATGTTTTGAACCATCAACTAGTAGAACATTATCAATAGATGAAAAGGAATCTTTACCAATTTTGCCAATCCCAGAGTTGGAGGTCTAGGAACATAGACCTTCTGCCAGTCATGTGTCACGAGCAGCCATTGTCCAAGTACCATTGATGGTGTTTGCTTTTTCTAAGTAAGGAGATTTGCAATATATACTATATCCTTCTTAGATACCCATATTTTCTTGGGTCCTTTGGGGTTAGTCTTATAATTATGCTTACAATAATAATAAAAATATTGTTTCTTTTTCCCTTTATTAGGAACAAACTTCTTATTGTGAAAAACATTACAATTATGGTTAGTATTTCTTCTAGAAAATCCTAAACCACTTTTATCATCTGGATGTCTATAACTTCCAATAATATTATTCATCTTTTTTGTGCTTTCTGTAAATTTTAATAAATCTAATGAAAGACTATTAATCCTTTGTTTTAACTGATTAATCTCCTTAAATCTATCTACAATTACTTTCTTTTTCATATCGTCTACTTGTTTTCTTAAGGTAGACATTTTCTTCTTCTAATAGCTTTGTTTTCTTAGAATTTTTAACACAGTTCTTTTTTAACAATCTATATTATTTTAAAATAGCATGTGAATCTTCTAATAATTCTAAATAAGCATGCTGAAGATCATTAAAGTCAGAGATTACCTCATTATCGCTTTCACCTTCAGCTACCAAGCATATATTTGCTTATTCTGATGAATCTAAATTGGATTCAGATTCAGATAAATCCAGATCTTCCTTTGTTGCCATCATACCCTTTTTGTTTTCTTGACTCTTCTTTTGTTTTCTTTTAAGCAAGGGGCATTCAGACTTGTGATGTCCTGGTTTATTACACTCATATCAGATGATAGAGCTTTTATCATTCTTCGAATCATCTTTGCTGATCCTTTTGAAAGAGGAGTCTTTATTTCCCTTTTTATTTTTCCACATCCTTCTAATTTTTCTTGAAATGAAAGACAACTCATCTTCATCTTCACTTGAATCTTGATCAAATTCACTAGCATCATCATTCTTGATTTCTTCAATCTTTAATACTTTTGAAGATGTACTTCTATTCTTCTGCATCTTCTGATTCTTTTGATTAGCCTTCATTGCAACAGATTTATCCCTTTTAGGTTTATCTTCTGTATGAAGCTCTACTTTATGAATTTTTAGTGAATCAAGTAATTCATCCAGCTTTAGCTTTCTTAAATCCTAGGCCTCTTGTATTACTGTTACTTTAGGTCTCCAACTTTTTGGAAGACTCCTAAGAATCTTTTTGACATGGTCTTAACTATCGTAGATTCTCCCTAAAGGCTTAACTCCATTAATAATTATCTGGAATCATCTAAATATTTGATTAATAGACTCATCATCTTTCATTCTAAACAGCTCATACTGATGAACAAGAATACGAATCTTGGATTCTTTCACCTAATTTATGCCATCATGTGCAATGGCTAATGTGTCCCACATTTCCTTTGCAGATTCACTTCCATGAACCTTATAATATTCACTCTTGCTTAGAGAAAAACTTAAAAAGAACTTGGCCTTTGAGTTTAATTGAACACGAGCTTTCTGATCAGCTGGCCATTGTTCACGAGAGATGCTTTTCCTTTCGTAGTTTGTTGGAACATATGGACCACTTTCAATAATATCCCAAAGATCAATGTGAGTGGATTCTATGAAGAGTCGTATCCTGTCCTTCCAACAACGATAGTCTTCACCATTGAATGCAGGGAGTCTTGAGACGGAGGCACCTTTAGCTATAAAAACATTTGATTCAGCCATGGATCTTTGTCCTTAGTTTGTAAAAGTGTTTCTTAGAAACTTACACTCTAATACCAACTGAAGTAAATCACTTGTTAACATAGAAATCACTTATAATATGTAAAACACACAAGAAGGGGGGTTGAATTGTGTAAAATCGTCTAAAATAGTTATCTTTATAAACTTCTTGATTTTCTTGAAAACTCAGACAATTACAAAACAACGCACTTAATTTTTTTGAGTAATGCAATAGCAGAAATAATATCATTTTCTTCTAACTATAAAAATTAAAGAGATAAGGGTTAGAGAATATGACACCACGATTTACACCGGTTCACCTTTAACCTTTGGGCTATGTCCAGTTATTAGAATTTATCTGACATTTCACTATCTCTTCAATTTTACAAGTATTATTTCTTCTCTTTCGGAGCCTCTTCAGGTCTCTTTCACAAAGTATTCTTTATCTGCTATCTTAGCCTCTTTAGGCTCTAGCCTTCCTTTCATTAGAAAAGATATTGATTGCACTTTTCTATACTCATGCTACAGGTGTCCTTGATCTTTGTCTTTCTTCTTTTCATTCAGGATATTTTTGTACAGAGAAAGATTAGTAAAAGTTATTTTGTCTACGACTACACTGTTATTTATAGTCTAATTCGCCAACGGTCATCTTGAAAAAAACTACTTGTAGAATCTTCAGAGATCTGTTGTTAGTTGAGTCTTATAACCACCGATCGTTGTAGATTATATCATCTTGATTTGATTTGTATGCTTCATCTTTTATCTTCGCATCATCTTATGTCTGCGCATCTTCTTATAACTTGTCTTATGACTGTTCATCATCTTATGTCTGCGCATCGTCTTATGACTGTGCATCCTCTTATGACTGTGTATTATCTTATGACTATGCATCATCTTATGACTTTGTATCTGTGCACTTAATAAACTCATCAAAACAGTTCACATACTTCTATTATTATTATTATTATTTGACTTTCATCAAAATCAATAAAAGAAGTGAAGTCTTCTTGACTTAACACGTGTTCAATTAAATTCAATGGCCAAGTTCTTTTTTAGTTGTGCTCTAAGTAGAAGTGAAGATGATAAGGTTCATGAATGCGAATCTGCAAAGGAAATATGGGACACATTAGCCATTGCACATGAAGGCACAAACCAGGTGAAAGAATCCAAGATTGGTATTCTCAACGTTCATCAGTATGAATTGTTCAAGATGAAAGATGATGAGTCTATTGATCAAATGTTTAGATGATTCCAAATAATTATTTATGCACTTAAAGCTTTGGGGAGAATCTACGATAGTCAAGATCATGTCAGAAAAATCCTTAGAAATCTTCCAAAAAGATGGAGACCAAAAGTAATAGCAATACAAGATGCCAAGGATTTAAATAAGCTAAAGCTAGACGAATTGCTTGGTTCACTAAAAATCCATGAAGTAAAGCTTGTTGTGGAAGATAAACCTAGAAGGGATAAATCTATTGCATTGAAGGTGGTCAGAAGAATCATAAAATGTAGAAAAATAAAAGTATGTCTTCAAAAGCATTAAAGATCAAAGAAATCAAGAATGATGGTGCTAGTGAATCTGATCAAGATTCAAGTGAAGATAAGAATCAACTATCCTTCATTTCAAGAAAAATTAGAAGGATGTGGAAAAAGAAAACCAAGGGAAATAAAGATTCCTCTTTCAAAAAGATTAGCTAAGAATATTTAAAGAATGAGAAAAGCTCTATCGTCTGCTATGAGTATAATAAAATAGGACATTACAAGTCTAAATGCCCCTTTCTCAAAAGAAAAAAAAAAGAGTCAAGAAAACAAAAAAAGCATGATGGCAATGGGAAGATTTGGATTCATCTGAATCTAAATCCAACTCCGAATCATCAGAACAAGCAAATATATGGTTGGTAGCTAAAGGTGAAAGTGATGATGAGGTAATCTCTGACTTTAATGATCTTCAGCATGCCTATTTAGAATTGTTAAAAGATTCACATGCTATTCTAAAACAATATAGATTGTTGAAAAACAAATTTGTTGAAAATTCTAAGAACATAAAACTCTTAGAAGAAGAAAACATTTGCCTTAAGAAAAAAGTAGACAATATGGAAAAAGAAAGTAACTGTGGATAGATTTGAGGAGATTAATCAATTAAAACAAAGGATTAATATTCTTTCAATAGATTTATCAAAATTTACAGAAAGCACAAAAAGGATGAATGATATGATTGGAAGCTATAGACATCCAAATGATAAAAGTGGTTTAGGCTTTTCTAGTAGAAATACTATTCATAATAGTAATGTTCTTCATAATAGGAATTTAGTTCCTAATAGAAAGAAAAAGAGACAATATTCTTATTATTATTCTAAGAATAATTATAAGGCTAACCCCAAAGGACCAAAGAAAATATAGGTACTTAAAAAGGATATAATATATACAACAAATCTCTTTACTTAGAGGAAGCAACCACCATCAATGGTACTTAGACAGTGGCTGCTTGCGACACATGACGAGTAGAAGGTCTATGTTCCTAGACCTCCAACATAAGCTAGGAGGATCAGTAACTTTTGAAGACAACCAAAAGGGCAAAATAATTAGGATTGGCAAAATTTGTAAAGATTCCTTTTTGTCTATTGATAATGTTCTGCTAGTTGATGGTTTAAAGAAAAATCTAATCAGTATAAGTCAATTATGTGGTTCTAGTTTTGAAGTATCCTTTACTCAAAATTCTTGTTTAGTTAAAAACAAGGACGACTCCATAATCTTTTCTGCTAAGAAACGAAACAATCTCTATAAAATTAACTTAGACGATTTGAAAAGTTAAGATATTTCGTATCTTATATCAAAAGAGGATGAAAAACTGATTTGGCACAAAAAGCTAGGTTATGTTAGTTTTAAACACATTTCCAAATTAGTTAGACATGATTGGTAAGAGGTTTACTAAAGATAAGTTTTAACAAAGATCTCTTTTGTGAGAGTTGTCAGAAAGGAAAACAAGCTAAAAATAGCTTTTTCATCTAAGAATATTGTAACTTCGTCTAAACCTCTAGAGCTGTTACATATACATTTGTTTGGACCAACTAGAATAGTAAGTCTTGGTGGAAAGAAGTATGGTCTTATAATTGTTGGTGACTTTACTAGATTTTGTTGGATATTGTTTTTATCTCATAAAGATGAATCTCTTAAATGATTTAAAGTTTTAGCCAAAAAGTTACAAAATGAAAAAGGAATTTCTACTACTGGAATTAGGAGTGATCATGGTGGAGAATTTGAAAATAAAAAATTCAAAATGTTTTGTGAAGAGAATGGAATTTTCCATAATTTTTCTGCTCCTAGAATTCCTGAATAAAATGTAGTTATAGAGAGAAAGAATAAGACGATTCAGGAAATGGCAAGGACTATGCTATATGAAATGAATCTTCCTATATTCGAAATAGAGTATTTCTGTGACCTATTTTAAATAAAACTCCATATGAGTTATGGAAAGGAAGAAAATCAAATATTTCTTACTTTCATCCTTTTGGTTGCAAATGCACTATTTTGAATATAAAAATTTTTTTGGATAAATTCGATTCAAAGATCAATTCAGGAATTTTTCTAGGTTATTATATTATATCTAAAGCTTATAGAGTTTATAATCTTGTTTATAAATCTATTGAAGAATCTATGCATGTAAAGCTTGATGATGATTCTCATCTAGATAAGAGAGACGAATCTGATGATGAAACTCTATCTACTCCCTTTGTTAGTAACCTAGACAATTCATCTTCAAATGATCCATCTGATAAAGTAGTGGATATGTATGAAAATATTAGTTTAAGAAAAGACTGGAGATATAAGTCTTCTCACCCTGAAAACCTGATTATAGGAGAAACATCAGAAGGAGTGAGAACTAGATCTAAGTTTAGGAGAGAGGCCAATGTAGCTTTTGTTTCTAAATTAGAACCTAAGAAAATTGATGAAACTCTTCAAGATGAAGCTTGGATTTTAGCTATGCAAGAGGAGTTAAATCAATTTACTAGGAATAAGATCTAGTCTCTAGTCTCTAAACCATCCAATAAATCTATCATAGCAACTAGATTCAAGAATAAACTATACGAATCAGGAAAAGTATCCCGTAGCAAAGCTAGATTAGTAGCGCAAGGCTATAATCAACAAGAAGGAATAGACTATAATGAAACATATACTCCTGTAGCTATATTAGAAGCTATTAGGATCTTACTTGCATATGTTGTTTTTCATTATATAAAGCTGTCTCAAATGGATGTGAAAAGTGCTTTTTTGAATGGTTTTATAGATGAAGAAGTTTATGTAAAACAACCCCCTGGTATTGAAGACATTGATAAACCAGATCATGTGTATAAACTTCATAAAACTTTATATGGATTGAAATAAGCACCTCGTACATAGTATGATCATCTTAGTTCATTTTTTATTAAAATGAATTTATTAGAGGTCAAATCGATAAAACTTTATTTAGGAAAAGTATTAAAAATGATTTTATTATTGTGGAAATATATGAAGACGATATCATTTTTGGTGTAACTTTTAAAAAGTTATGTTCAAGTTTTGAGATTCTTATGAAAAGTGAATTTAAAATGAGTATAATGGGTGAACTAAAGTTCTTTCTTGGTTTACATATTAAACAAGCTGATGAAATGATTTTTATTCATCAACAAAAGTATATCAAAGAACTTTTAGTCAAATATAAGATGGAAAATGTTAAACCAATGTCAACTCCTGTGCATCCTTCAATCGTCTTATCTAAGGATAAAGTTGGTAAGAAGATTGATCAAAGTCTCTTTAGAAGAATTATTGGTTCTTTACTTTACCTAACTGTAAGCAGACCTGATATAATGTTTAGTGTTTGTTTGTGTGCAAGATTTCAAGCAAATCCTAGAGAATCTCATTATATTGCTGTTAAAAGAATATTGAGATACTTGGCAGGTTCTACTGATCTTTGCTTAATAAGTGAGAAAGGTAAAGATTTCAGGTTAATTAGCTACTGTGATGTTGATTATGCTGAAGATAGGATTGATAGAAAGAGTACAAGTGGAGGTTGTCACTTTCTTCTTCATAGTCTACTTTCTTGGTCAAGGAAAAATTCAGTTGCTCTATCTACTGCAGAGGCTGAATATATGTCAGCTGCAAGTTGTTGTTCATAAATGTTATGGATAAAGTATCAGTTAGAATATTATTCTATCCAAGAATATCAAATTCCAATCTTCTGTGACAACACAAATGTTATCAATCTCTCAAAGAATTCAATACAACACTCAAGGGCAAAGCATATTGAAGTTAGACATCATTTTATAGGATACTAAGTACAGAGAGGGATCATCAGTCTACAATTTGTTGAGATGAATCAACAATGGGTAGATATCTTCACCAAACCCTTAAGTCAAGGCATATTCAAGGAAATTAGATGAAATCTGAACATGGTTATGTTAAATGACTATTCTTTTGAAACTCCATGGCCCAAACGATACGTCTTAATGAAGCAAAAAAGTCGTAAGTTTTCAGAAGGAATAGTAACGGTAGATTTCACTCGGTTGTATCAATTTTATGATTACCAGTGGATTAGATGTTACAAATGGTAACTTTTCAAGAGTTTTTATAAAAATAAATCTCTCAAAATCTGCAACACTCTACATTTTAGAATTTTCTTATTAACCGACTTGCTTCAAAGTGCTTTCAAGAAAGACGATTCAATCCTCTGTTCTCTACATCAATTCTTTCTCATTTTCATTTCATATCTTTCTCTCAATTGTTTCATATCTTCCTGAAGTGAAATACATTTCTGAATTTAGTTTTTATTCATTACAGATTAGAAAAATGTCAAAATATTTTATCTATAGGAGACTCGTCGATTTCACTTCTTTGAAGGAAGATCAAATGAATATTGAACCTGAGATCAAAGCAACTGGATGGGAAAATTTCTTCAATATCCGAGAATCAGTGTATCCAAATCAAGTATATGAGTTCTGGAAGAATGCAAAGGTGATAGATAACACCTTGGTATCAGTGGTAGGCAGGTTTTCAGTGATTGTCACATAAGATTCTATTGTGAGGGCTATTGAGTGTCCAAATGAAGGGGCAAAACTGTTCAACAATACAAAGTGGATTGCTCAAAGTCACATAAAAGAAGACAACATCAATAAACAACTATATGGATCGAGTAATCCAGGAGTCAAGAAGTCTTTAAACCTAATTCCAAAGACTAGGGTTCTTCATTCAATTCTTCTTCACTGTATTCTACCAAGAGTGGGATCAAAGGATTTGGTGATAATGAATGAAGAACATTGTCCATTTCATATACTCACACACCAATCTATTAATCTTCCGTTCTTGATTCTGAACTACAAGATAGAGGCTCAGGAGGATTATCATCTGAAGAGTGGTTCGTTACCTTACGATATGCTGTTGACAAGATTCTCCAAAGAATCTAAAATCCTACTTGATAGAGGAAACAAAGTAAAGCTGAATATTAAGAGTGTTATCAATGCCTCTACTTTTCGCAAAATAGGGATCAAGACTAAAGCTGAAACGGATAAAGATTTCGCAATGAAAGCACAGTATAAGGGGGAGCTTTCAATCAGACAAAATAGGAAAGAAGATGTTTCTTCTGGAATGCAAGCAAAACCTCAATCATCTAGAAGAATCTCAACAAAGGTAAAAGTTGAACAATCATCTTATAAGTCAATACAAGCCAAGACGATTCCTGAAAGGAAGGAAAGTGCAAAGGTTCAATAACCAACTCACAGAGTGTCCTTAAAGAGGAAGGCTGAGACGCTCCAATCAGAAAGACCCAAAAAGTCAACAAGGTCACCAAGATTGATGACGTTATGACAACAAGAATAGAGAAAGCAAAAAACTCTTCTTCTTATTCAAGTTTCTGAAAGTGCAAAGGAGCAGCAACAACAACAACAACATACCAAAACAATTATCTCTATCCCCTAGACTCAATCAGAACAACCATTTGGAGAGATAGAGATAAATAGGAAGTTAGTATTTAAGCAGAAAAAGTATCAACAACAACTTTCTTCCAAGCTAGAAAAAGAACAAAAGAAGACGAAACCGATTTAGAAAAAGAAGGTTTCATCGTCTGATGTTCAACAAAAGACACAGACTATTGAAAAGTAGCAAATAACTTACAATCCGCCTCAACCAATGAAGGAAGAAGATTTGAAGATGAAGATTATAGAAGAATCAATACCTGATTGCAACAGAGGTTCAATTATCATCAAAGAAACTCCTAAATAGAAAGTTAAGGTTCAAGTTGAACCTGTAATAGTAAATGATCAGACGATACATCTTTCAAACCCAGAAGAAAGAAGAATGTATGGTATTCTGCGAGATGAAAAGGTATAGTCATTTCCATTGAAGATGACGAAAAATCCTTACACCATCTACCCAATGACAAGCAGAACAACAATAAAGATTGCACCAGATGTACAGCCTAGACGTCCAACACTGGTAGACACCAAAGAAAAAGGAAAGAAGAAGAAATTTCCTGAGAAACAAAAAGATGATCTCACGAAAGAAGAAATTCAAGTGGCGATGAAGAATATAGACGATGTATGTCGTGCAGCTCAACCTGTAGGCGTCTATATTTCACATCACATATCAAGGCCATTTGGAAGTAACTTTGGCGCATCAACAACAGATGAAAGTTTCAAGGTCATTGGGACAATATCGGAAGGAAAGTTCAAAAGTATTATAATTGAATATATCAATTTCTACTTAGAAACCTTTATGCATTTACTTATTCATTTTAAACCCTTAGGTTTCATTCCTTCAGTCAAAGACATCCTATACCTTCTAGGAAAACCAATTTTCAAACTACCCAAACCTGATGATCTTAACATCCCTCAAAAAACACAATCTTTCCAATTACCCTCCATCAAAATAATTGAGTTAGAAAATTCAATTAGAAAACCGTCTGTCCCTGAGTATCTTCATCCACTAAGTGAAAAGCTACAAGATTCTACCGTTAATTTAGAGCTCTTGAAGAATTTCATTGAATGGACTGAAGCTAGTCAAAAGCATAAGGAAGTTCAAGAAGCCTTAGAAAAACATATTGAAGAAATTGATACTAACGTTGATGAACTAAATGCTCAGTGGGTGATCTTCATGACTCTACGTGTGACTATAGAAGAAGACCTTAAGACGATCCTCACTGATATTCAACATATGTTCTTTGAAATTTTGAAACGTCTGAAATAACATATTTTTTTATTAATAACAAATAGGGGGAGAATAGTAGAAAGGAGAGGAGAATTAGTATTAGAATTTTATTTTTTTATATATACATTGTATATATTACATTATTCGTCTAAATAAATATATTATTTGTCTAAAAATTATTCGCCTGAATATCTTTTTTATCTTCTAATATTATGATTATTTGTTATCATCAAAAAGGGGGAGATTGTTATAGTCAAGAAGACTTCACTTCTTCTATTGATTTTGATGAAAGTCAAATAATAATAATAAAAGAAGTGTGTGAACTGTTTTGATGGGTTTGTTAAGTGTGTAGATAAATGTGAGTAGCACAAATCATCAAATCAAGACGATATTCAACAGCTAACGACAAAGTGTAAGATGAAGTCACATGTCTAAGAAAAAGTCATAAGAAGAAGCGAAGTCATAAGACGAAGCGAAGACATAAGACGAATCATACAAATCAAATCAAGATGATATAATTGAAGAATAATCTACAACATCAGTCAGTTAGTTAGTTGGAGTTGGTTACAAGACTCAACTAATAACTGATCTCTGAAAATTCTACAACTAGTTTTCTCAAGAAGACCGTTGGAGAATTAGACTATAAATATCAATTATAGTCGTAAACAAAACAACTTTTTACTTACTTTTACTTACACAAAATAATTTTGTGATCAAGTGAGTATACTGTAAAAATATCTTGAGTAAAAAGAAGGAAGAAAAGAGATTAAGAAAACCTGTAATATGAGTGTGGAAAGCTCAAACAATATCTTTTCAAGTGAAAGGAAGGCCAGAGCCTGAAGAGGCTAAGATAGCAGATAAAGAATAATTTGTGAAAGAGACCTGAAGAGGCTCTAGAAGAGTATAAATAATACTTGTAAAGTTGCAAAAGATAGTGAAATCTCAGATAAATTCTGAGGATTGGATGTATCCCAAAAGTTAAAGATGAACCAATATAAATCGCGATGTCATATTCTCTAACCCTTATCTCTTTAATTTCTTCTTGCTAGAAGAATGGATACTATTTTCATTGTTGCATTACTTAAATGAATTAAGTGCATTGTTTGTAGTCGTCTGAGTTTTTTGAAGAAAATCAAGAAGATTTTAAAGATTATTATCTTAGATAATTTAACACAATTTAACCCCCCCCCCCTTCTTGTGTAATTTACATAGTATACGTGATTCCTATATTAACAAGTGATTTACTTAAATTGAATCACAAATAACTCAATAAAAACGTAATCAACCAAACTTCATTAATATCAAGAACAAAAATATCAAAGGTGAGTATAGACAAAAACTCAACATTTAACACAACCTATTCTCAACAACTATTTCAATTCTATATATTAATAAAATTGAAATAAATGGACAATTATTCGGGAATAGAATTGCAGAGGTAGCAACAGCGAGAAACCAGCTGTTCTGGGAAACACATCATGTCAAGCTTCATCTCCATGTCTCTTTTCCTTTGTCTCCTTCCTCAATCTCTTGATAACTCTCTAGGGTTTTCAGAATTAATTGCTATGAAAAGCTCTCCAAAGAAAATTAATAAAAACATGGACTTAGTCTTTTTATGTGGAGGCAAACATTGGTAATGAATGTCAATCCGATTACTTAACTAAGTCATATTTTTATTAATTTGCTTGGTTGAAACATCATTTTAGCCTTTTGACGCAAAGGCACAGCTACATCACATTTTCAACTGGCTACTAGCTCTATTGATAACCCAAAGGTCAGTAGAATAGTGATTTATTAAACAAAACAACATTTTTGTTTTTTTTGCAAAGTATTGCCTACCTTGTTGTTGTAGTTATTCATTTTCATGAAAAATACTAATAAAGCTACTTAAGTTGAAAGGCCTTAAATTATGAATGAATGTGACAATCTAGAGGGTGCTAAACTTGCACTAAATCCTAATTAAGTTGTATATTTGTCCAAAGAACCCTAATTCACTAATTTTGTCAGCTAATGATTATTCACAACCTAATAGATGATGTTCAAAATTAAATAAATTTCACTCCATCTAAGCCATTGACATATTCATACAATTCACACAATGCAACCCAATAACTATCACATAGTATGTAAAAATCACATAAAAGAGAAAAACACAGAATCCCTCCCCAAACTTGAACACCTTAAGATTTAAAATATTGATGGATCCATCGAATATCCCAGCTCTAGCGTCTTTATGTTCGTGCCATCTCCATAAGTGTCCTGTTGGTTTCGGATATTGCATCTAAAACCTTCTTCCAGCCTGGTTCTTCCTCTTCCTCTTCCTCAGATTCTTCACTGGACTCTTCCGCTTATCGAGGCGGCTTTGAGCTTGAGTTAGCCTGACTCGCCCTAATCTTGACATGTGTCTTCAAGATGATGTCCCTAAGTTCCATATTGTGAGACTTGAGGATTTCAACTCGCCATAAGTGGTGGTGGTTTAGGAATTTAGGTAAGTGGATAGTTAGTACATTACAATCAACCCCAAAATATTCTGCAATGGCAGATACTATCTACCTCATTCCTAGATTGTTGCTCCTCTTGCACAGAGCTGCAATAATAGCCTTTAGCACATGCATGGATGTCCATACTAGAATACTGTGGTCTATACACCACAATAGAAAAAGTTCCTTTGTGGAACACTTATTGGTTTCTTACTTGTC
>JAOSBN010075194.1:0-12855 GCA_027563595.1 Erythroxylum suave | reverse complement strand
GATTATCATCAAGATTGGGCAAAATAGCACATTAACACCAAAATTCCAGATTTTGGCAAAGAAGAGAAGGAGTCCTCATATTCAATTTTCTGTCACTTTTATTCCTTCTAGCCTTTGTAAAGATGGTTTATTTGAATTTTGAAGATGTTATGGAGACCATGTTAGGCTGATTTCATTTTAGGGATTGCTTTTGGACTTGTTGTGTTGAACTTCTATTTTATTGAATTGAATGAAGTGTCTTTGATGATTATTGTTTTTAATTGTCATCTTGCAACAAATCGAGAGAATGAGTGAGATGAAATTCGTGTAGGATTGTACAACCTAAGTTGGCGAACTATAGACAAGCAATCATCATGTTAATTGATAGTTAGAAGAGAAATCTCAACTAGTCAATTGATCACCCATAGGATAGTTTAACAACTAGTTGAATTGGTAGAGTCATTTGGTAGGTTGAGAGATCATACAATTGATTCTTGTTAATTTGATTAGGGAAGAATAGTTACACCTTGAGAGAGGGCAATTAGTACATTCAGAAATCTAGGGTGAGACGTAATTCAATCAATAAAATAGGAGGGAGACAAAATAAGGAAAAAGTAATCTCTAGTACTTCGATTATTGAATTCAAATTTTCTACGCTTTGGTATTGTCTATTAATTCGTCATTCATCTTTTATTTTTAATTTAATTTCCATATTATTTTCATTAAAAAATTTCATTTCTTAAACAAAGTTGTGTCTACATTAAGTGGTGTCATGGCATCAATCCCTGTGGGATCAATATCTGTTCTGTTTAACTACAAGAAGGACTCGTTCACTTGCAGTTTTTGAGCGTAAAACTAGTAGATAGGTTTTACCATCAATAAGTTTTTGGCGTCATTTTCAGGGATTGATTGTTGAGCTTCTTGTTTGATTTAAAATTTTGTGATACTTTTCCTTGTATATTTGTCAGCGCATGAACATAAGGAACACATGACGATCGACAGAATTTGGTAACGCTTCAAGACATCTTAGAATGAGGAACGAGACATCTGAAGAGATAGATTCAGAAAAGAAATAGAAAGAACAATGATGGAAGACAATTATTATAGGGAGCAAGGAACTTTTACAAATTACAACGAGGTGCAGTATGATTAGGGAAGTACCGATTCTTATTGGAACACGTACACTACAGGATGGCAGAACCACCTAGATTTTTATTGGTCCAACAATGCAAGTACTAACATGGGACATCAAGATCTATTTGAATCTTAGTAAGATCAAATTGGAGCGATGGAGAGTAAGTTTGACAAGTTTATGGAGATATTTGATTCCAAACTGGCAACTCAAGAAGAGAACTAGAAGAGGATGTTTTCCATCCAGGAGGAAAGTCAGAAGAGACTGAAAAAGAAATTCAATCAAATTCTTGAAAATCATGCTGCTTCTATTCAGAACCTAGAGATTCAAATAAGACAGCTTTCCTGTGAATTTTGAAAGAGAAGTGTGGAAGAATCTCTGAGAAATATGGAATTACATCAATGAGAACAATATAAGGCTATCATCCTTAAGAATGAGGAAGAGCTAGAAGAACCAGTGGAACACTATACTAAACCCTACTTTATTGAAGAATAAGAGACGAAAAAAGAGATTGAAGAAAAGAAGGCTCTCCTTATTATTCACCAGTTCCTGATATAACAAAGGTGAATATCGAAAAAGCTTGGATTGATGTTCATGAAAAGAATTCTATCTTTTAGATTGATGATGATCAAGAGATGTTCAACATGAATGATGTATTTAAGAATCTGAAGGATAGTAGCTCATTCAAGATAACTGACGTGTTAATCTTTTGAATAACAAACGGATGAAGAACAGATGACAACAGACATCAAGTTTGAAGAAGTTACGAAAGTCTCTGTTCGTGAAGCGAAAGAAGCAGAGGAGACGAAGGTGATTAAGGAAGAAAAAGAACAACTCACCTTTGTACAAGAAAAACAGTTGGATTTGATGGAAGCAAGGGAGTTTCGTTATTCCCTACTTTATTGACAGTTTGTTAATGAAAATGACGTTGAAGAAGTCAATTGGTTTTCTAAACTTTATCAATATTATCCTTCAGTTTATTTTGCAAATTGTAGCTTACTTACATACTACAAAACTGGTGTTGAATGAAAAAGGTGGAAGCAAGCTACTTATAATTGATCCTGGATGAGTTTTCAAGGATAGAGAGTCAAGCTACAAACATTAAAAGAAGTGCTACCTGGGAGGCAACTCATGAAATTCTACTTTCTTTTGATTATCTTTATGGATTTGTTTGTTTGATTTATTTAGTTATGATCATGTTTGATTAATGTTTATATTAATTTTGTTTGAATTTCATTTTTTTTTCAAATTTATTGTTGATGATATTATCTTGATGTGATTGTAGGTTTTGGGATCATAGAGATTACATATAAGCTTGGAAGAAGGTTTAAAATTATGAGGGTCACTAATTCCCAAATTCGTGGGCATTGCAGTGATTCCCATGAAAGTGGCAAAACATTCTAGAAAGTTTCTAGAGAGAAAAACCACATCTACGGTGATTCCTACAGATGTGGGAATCCCCTCCAGGAAGTTTCTAGAGAGGAATCCCACGCTTGTGGGAATTATGGGGATTCCCACGAACTTGGGAATCTTATTCAGAGGGAAACTTAAATTTCTCTGCCTCTTTTTCCTCTCACCCACTTTCAAAATTTCACACACTCTCTCTAACCCATGATTTTCTCTCCTCCCACTCTCTAAAAATCTTCAGTCTTCATCTACATTCTTGGTATTTTCTTTACCTTTTTCCATTAATCTTACATTGTTTCATCTTTTTATGCATTAATCTTTCCATACAATAATGATTTAGGTGAGATTTTTGTTTCCTCTATCAAGAAGTCAAATTTCACTCTCTCTCTTTCATTTTGTAGATTTTCTTCTCACAATGGCTCCACCAAGGATGATGAGGGTTCAGAAACCAGTCAATGAACTCCGCCTTCAAGTTTTCGGTGAAGGAAAAACCAATTTAGCGGTAAATTATTAGGCCCTGTTTCTGATTTATTTGGAAGAAGTAGGTGAGCATTTCCATGACTTTAGGTATAGAGCTATAGTCTCTCCTTGGTATTTTAATTTTGAAGTGTTAGAAAATCTAAGAGTGAGAGGCCGACTTAAACAATCAGCTGCAAACATAGGGTGGAACAGATTTATTCAGTGCGACGTACCTATTTATACCCCCATAACCTTAGAGTTTTTCACAACAGTTAGGTACAACTTTAAAGTGGATTTGTTTTGGTTTAGGATAAGTGGAAATGTTTTTAAACTTGATTATTTTTTCATACATGAATTGTTTAATTTTTAGAATACAAAAATTCTAAATGGTCATGAGGATTTTTATGTCGATGCTTATTGGAACACTTTCACAGGTGAAGTACATTTTGATTCACATAATGCACCTAATTCTCTAATTTGGAGTGTTGAGAATTTACTTATACACAACTCTATGTGTCTGACTATGTTTAATAAAATGAAAATCAATAAATGCTCAGCTAAAGAACTTTTCTTTTTATGTTGTATGGATCGAATGCTCAAAATTAACACATCTTATAGATTTTTTTGATCATTAGTGAGTGTGGTTAATAAAAAGAATATGTCTTTTAGGATGGCTCATATTGCTTCTACTTTTGGTGCATTTTATAATCTTAAAATGGAGAATTTGCATACTATTCCCCAAGATATGTTTGACATAGCCTATTTAAGATGCTCTGAGATTGTGGAGGTCTAATCTATGGAACTTCGCAATCCTCAAACGTGTACTATAGTGAGGAGTAGGAGGGGTGGAAGTACAGTTGTAAAATGACCCTCCACATCCAGCGCAACTCTAGAGTTAGAGGAGGAAGCAGTAACAGAGGAACCGAGGGAACAAGTGGCAGTTTACCGATATCAACCAATTCTCAACCAAATAGCCACAAACCATAAACAGATGACATCCTAACTTGATGAACTTGACACTCAAATACAACTTGTTCCTAAGGAACAACGAAGCTTGAAGATAAGTTTCCTCAACTTTTGTTGAAGGAACAATTTTGAAGCTCCTACACCATCACCGCCGCTACCATCATCTGAATAAGCTCTTCTTACCCTTTAACTTTTACCTTTTGTGTTTCTTTTGTGTGATTGCATTTCATTTCATGTCTATTTGGTTTCTTATCATTTGTGTATGCTATGTCTTTTTTTTAGTTTTAATTTCTTTAATTTTAGTGAATTCATTTTCTTTTGTTTAGTTTGATATCATTTGTTTGTTTCAATTTATTTTGTTTGTGTTGTTTTCAGTTTTATTTGTTTTAATGTCATTTTCACAAATTTGGGGGTTGATTTGTCACGTTGAGGATAATGTGATCTTTAACTGTGGGGTGGTGACATCAACTTTTTCAATTGCAATTTTTTCAAAATTTTGTGTTGAATAGTATGTATGTTTAGGCATATTATATGTTCTTTGTGTTAGCAATGGAACCGCATTTGAGTCACACTAATAAATATTGCCATGAGATTCTATCATATTTGTTGGAATTAGATTGAATGCATGCTTTAACTCATATTAGGCTACTTTAGTAGAAAGTGAACCATATAGAGAGATAAAAAATAGTTTGTTACATAAGCTTAGTCACAAACTGACATTTGAATAATGAGATAGTGTAGAGATTCATAATGTGATTTCATTTATGCTAAAGTGAGGATTGAGCCATATGACTCTATCTATAGTCATTTCATTTCTTTGTTAGGTGTTACTTCTATAGGTTACTACCTTCAAAACTTGCTTTGAATTGGTTTGAATCTACTAGATGCATGCTTAATAGAGATGATCTAGGCCCTTTTTGTGTTAACCCTTAGCTTAAATGACCTACCCATTAATTATCCCTTGTTACCCCTATTTAGCCTTACCCTTTGGTTTCTTGAAAAGACCCAAAATTTTAAAACTTTAAACCCAATTTTCCTACCCCTTTCACAAGCTTAGCAAAGTATTAAATGAAACATTAGTTGGGATGGTTTTTTTTACCGAGATAAGTTGAGTATATCTTTGCCTATGGACTACATTGTATATAGTGCTAGTTTTGATTCATAGTTCTTCTATGTATGAAGAAAAAGAAAAAAAATGAAAACATGAAAAAATGAAAAATGAAAAATGAAAATGAAGAAAGAAGAATAATCAAGTAGCATAAATAAGTTCAGAGTAATACATTAGTTATTTGTGGATGTCTTGGACTTATGTCTTATTATCCCATTTTATCCGCTTATTACTTTATTTATACTTGTGCTTAACACTTTTTCCCTTCTCTTGACCCACCTTAACCCTTACCACATTACAACCTTAAACAAGTCCTTTTGATCTATTAATGCATGCAATCCTTGTAAAGGAGAATTGTCGTATTAGCAAGCCAATGGTAGTGTAGTTTCCTATAGGAAGTTTGGACAAAACATTTAAGAGAAATGAATGAAAACTGTGAGGGAAATTCACTAACTAACCTATATATTTACCTTCCACCTTTTTTTTTTCTTACACATTTCATTTTCACACACTCTTTTTAAAATCAAAACCTCACTATCCTCTCACTTCTCTCTAACCATCCTCAAGTTTTCAATTCTTGTCGATTTCCTCAATGCTCGAACCAATGGGGCCATAAATTAACTAGATAGTCAAATGTGTGCAATCGAAAGGAAAATTCTAAGTGTCAGGATGCGGACAACGGAACTGAGTAGAGGATTAAGGAGCACCTTTTTTTTTACTCATAACTAGAAGGTAACCATTTTTGCACTCTTAGTCCTAAAGACAATATAATGCTGAGATACTTTGTAATGCATCAATCTCATAGAGCATATCCCCGAATGTATAACCAATATTTGAGAAAATACTCTATAAGGATGACCCATTAAGGCGATCAAAACAACTCATTATAAATTTTTTAGGCATCAAACACATCTTAAGTAAACCAATAATCGTTTTGGCCCATTTCATTCACAAACATATCCAATCATAAATGTCCTTACACTTTACAATTCATATATAAATTGTACAAAATTTGAGAAATCTAGTTCTTGATACAAAAAGAACTGAAGACGTGTGTATGTATAATTGATTCCAAACACTAACTTATGTCCAAATGCAGTAGTTGTACTCCAAAATGTCTAACTCGATCTCTTTTGAACCTGAAATTTGATATTGCAATGTTGATGAGTTCTACAAACTCGTGAATGAACCATCCTCGATGTGCTCATTCATATCAAACACAAAGACAATTCACATTTCAATTTACAGACAAAACATATAGTCAAATATTGCATATCATATCACATTTCATCATACTTCGAAAAGTACAATTTATGTACCATTTCAGAGTAGTCCAATTAATTCATTTCAGTTATTTATATAATACATATCAAGTTGTATATGTAGATGCACATGTGACTCCACTTTTGTTTTTATTTTATTGTGACCAAACACCTTTTTACGATCCTGTATCCATTGTGGATACTAGGCTCATTCATAACTTTCTCGTATCCATTGTGGATACCGTGCTTATTTTATATACTAAGCGTGTGGCTCTTTATACACATTTCTAAGATTTAAGCTCTTTTTTACTGGTCACACCGATCACAACTTCTTTATCTAATCAAGCATAATAATGTGATGCATTATATCACAAAATATGTCATCAATACCATTCATTCATTATGTACACTCATTTTTCACATATTCATTAGATCTCAGTTCAACATTCAACATTCACTCATTTGTCACATATTCATCAGATCTTAGTTTGACATTCAACATTTAGTTAAGTACATTTATTTATCTTAATATACATTCACTTATGAAACAATTTCAATATGATATGATGTTAATTATCAAACTCCTCAGACCATTAATGTCTAGAATTGTCATTCATATCAATTACAGTCAATAGCTGAAATTTAAATACAAACAATTCAATCCTAGTGAGAAACATCTAGGTTAACTCATAGTATGCTCCAAATTAGCTATTACCTTGACGAACCGGCAATGTCTAGGTGCTGACGTTCAATCTTGTGTATCCATCTTCTTGCAAAGCACAAATATTTCATGCATCATTAAGCATATCACTTCACATTACATCATACTTCAACAAATACAATTTATACCCACAATTTAACATTTCCATTTCAGAGCAATATAATTAATTCATTTCAATCATTCATATATCACATATCAATTTGTATGTTCGAATTCATATGTGACTCCACTTTCATTGTTACTTTGTTGTGACCGAGTGCCTTTTTAACTGTTCCGTATCCATTGTGGATACATAGCTCATTAATAACTATCTTGTACCCATTGTGGATACCGGGATCATTCATATACTGAGTCTATATGCTTTTTTTTAGCTTTAAGCTCTTTTTTATTTGTCGCAACTCCTTTATTTGATCATGCATATCATTGTGATGAAATGCATTAATTCACTTATAACACTTTCAATCAATTTCATTCATTACACATAGTCATTTTCACATATTCATCGGATCTAAGTCTGACATTCAATGTTTTGTTGAGTACACATATTTCTTTCAGATTAACATTCAGTTATGAAACACTTCCAATACAATCTCAATTATCAAATGCCTTGGACCATAAGTGTTTGGAATTATCAATCACATCAATAACAATTCAATAATTCAAATTTAAGTAGATACAATCAATCCTAGTGAGAAACATCTAGGTAGACTCACAGTAAGCTATAAATTAGCTATTGCCTTGTCAAACCAACAATGCCTAGATGTTGACGTTCAATCTTGTGTAATTATCTTCATATAATACACACATATTTCATACATCATTAAGTCACTCAATCATATTAATAACCAGTCAAGTATACATATACATGTGTCACATACAATGCATGCTCAATTGACTGTTCTCAAGTATGTAACCTTAATACTAATTAATGATCATTCAAACTTTGTAACTTGCATATGTCTAGTTTGCATTTAGGTTTATACCTCAAGTGTACTTGATTATTCTAAACTCATTAATCATACTTTCACTAATTCTTTTCTAGCATTATATAATCATATAATATCCCAATTCTCATTCATTCATGTATTCTTAAGAACACCTTCATTCCTATAATAGTCATAAATTTCCATAATTTAGCTACATGATATCTAATGATCCATTCCTTAGTTATAACATTAATTAACAACCTAAACATATCAAACACTTTATCAACTTATTCAAGCATCAAACTAGGTTTATTTCAAGCCTTAATCAAATTTAAATGCACCAAAGTAATGTAACTTATCATTAGCTAGTTTAATAATCATTCAAAAATGAAGATTTCATGTTCAACGCCTTTCCCATGATCGTGGAGGCCTTCCCACGATCATGGGTTATGCCATTTGAAAATTTTACTCTTCTTTGTCCTTCCAATTTTCCAGATTTTAACCCTTACATACTAAATCCAAAACATCTTATGCGTAGTTCATTATTTAGACTTCGTTTCTTCATCATTTTCACCTCAATTTTATCCCAAAATAATCCATAAAATATAAACAATTATTAATCATTTATACAAAAAACAGAACACAAACCTATACATTTCTTCATCAATGCTCTAGCACGCACATCATGCGCCATTTTCACTATCAATCCTTCCTTAAACTGTCATTGATAGTTGTGAATTGGTAACATGTGTTTAAATGTTGATCTATTTTGTCTTCTACACTTAGTAATTAATGCCTTAGAAATGCTTAGGATACTCATTTTAGTTCATTTTTTATCTTAGGTACATTTCAAAAGTAAAAGAGCTAAAGTAATCCGAAAGCATGTTATTGAAGTCATGTTTTCAATTTCCACTTGTCTTCATGGAACAATAAAGAAGAAGATTAGAGCAAAAGAAGGCAAGATAAAGCATAAAAGAATGGGATATGCATAAAATAATGAAGGATTAAATCACTCATGACTGTGCATGTTTTTGCATGACCATGAGGGTTGCTTCCAATTATTTAACCATTCAAGGTATAAAGCCAGCAAAAGGATGCGATTAGATGTCAATTTAATGGATATCATCGTACAAAAATTATGAAAACTGAAGGAGTTAGATAGCTGCGTGAATGGAGGGCTGAAGTATAGAAATGAAAGATTAACACAGACACCAGCTGTCTATTTTATCTCACACTCACACGAGCTATCCCATGCAAGATATTTGATGAAAAAAGAAAAAGAAATGAGAAAAAGCTTGGACAATAAGACAAAAAGTGGTAACAAATGCAAGGTCTTCGGTTTTGGAAAACAACACCTGTCAAATATCATTGGGATTAAAAAGCTAGCTACAAAATAAGAAAGGGGGGCTGGAGTGTGGAAGTGTCGGTTGAAGGAGTTGGAGGGCTGAAGTGAAAAAAATCAAAGGACAACTGAAAAAGGAGGAAGACTGAAGGAAAGGGAGAGTTAGATCATCTATTTGGGTAAGCTATCTCTACATGCTTCGAAGCTAGTTTTTATCATAAGAAGAGAGTGGAAAGGCTGCTGCATTTTGGAGAACAAAGTGAGGAATATTGGGGATGAATGTGAGAACCAAAGCTTCCTTGTTTGTTGGTGAGAAAAACGTGAAAGTTGGAGTGTTTCCTGGTTAGTTTTAACGAAGTTAAAGAAAGAAGAGAAGAGAAACAAAGATGGGTGTGAGATGGAGGCCTGGAAATAGAGTGTGAGCTAAAAGAAAAAGGAAGAAAGTGCGAGAAGAAAATAGAAAAAAATCGAAGAGCTGTATAAGAATTGTATGAAGAAGAGAAGACAAAGCTTGTGGCAGAGAAGAAGGAGATACATGAACTATAACCATGGACCGAAAACTCCAACATTAATTTGTCACATCAAGCTATAGCGAAGAAGCATTAATGTGGAAGAGACAAAGAAGAGAATGGTAGAGAGAGTGGCGTAAGAGGTAAGTGGCCATAGAAGTAACAGAAGAGTCGCAGAGAGCAAAGAGAGAAGAGAAGAATAAGTGAATAGTGTAGATGGACCACTATCTTTATTTGTCCTATCAATGAATAGTAATAAAGGAAGAAGAAAGCATTAGCTTGGAATAGAGAGAGGGCTAGGTGTTCATTTGATTTTCACCAACAAAGTGGAGAAGATGGCTCACACTTGGAGAATAAAAATGGAGATGAAAGGCCAGCTTCTTAACACTGGTTCAACGGGGATATCAACACCAAGTCACAGTTAAGCTATTTTTATCACTTTAAGGTTGCAATTTCTTTACGGATTATTGTGTTGTTGGTGTTGATTGCATTAGGTTTTCAGATGAACGATCTTAATATGTTATTTTGATTGTTTTATTTCGAACCTATTGCTAAAACATTGAATGTAATCCGTAATCATTACTTTTGATGTTTATGAGTAGCGTCTAATGATCGTTAATCATTAGGAACAACATAACTTAGGTTAGATAACCCTATCGTGAGAGTTTACTGCCTATATTGATCATTTTCCAATTTGTAATGCGGCACTTAAATTGATTTTAGAGATTGTATCCTAGGTTATTCGGTAGTTAGCCTTAATTAATGATCGTATCTTGATTGAATAAGAAATAAGGGAAAATCGAGATTAGTAGAGTGTTCTGTCAGTCTTAGATTAATAGCTTGAAGAGAGTTGTAAAGATGTTAGGATGATGGAATATGCTTAGTCGTGTTTAGGTCGAGATTGACCCTAGAATCAGACCTTACTTATTATATTAAGCATTTTCTCATTTTCAATTGGTTGTTTTATTTTTTTATAGATTACTTTTTCTTTAATTTTTAAATTGCTTAAAAATCCAAAACCCCCCTTTTCTATATTTTCTTTGCATCAATTAATTTCATCACGAAAATTAACTTAGCACTCCCTGGGGATCTGATCCCGTCTCACTATAACTACAAATTTTAGTGTGCAGAGTTAGGTAAATTTTGCAGTGCATTCGACACTTGCTGTCAAATTTTGGCGCCGTTGTTGGGGAGTGTGGTAGTTCAATTTTCATAATTTATTTTGGTTGATTTTTATGATTATATTTGTTTCTTTTTGATTGTTTGTTAACTTTTAAAAGTTTGTAAGTGTTGGTGTATAGTAGTGACTAGATTTCCTCGTAGAGAAATTGAGCAACTTGATCCGAAGATTGTGAGAACACTATAGAGGTTAAGAAGAAAAGCAAGAGCATTTTTAGTAGGAGACCCAGAACTTGATTTTGAAGCAACTACGGCAAATCTGAGAACGTTGAGAGAATTGGCTGCACCAGACTTAACCCAAAGACTCCTATGCATTGCATTTCCTAATTTTGTTGAACATGTTACCTTTGATTTAAAATCTGGGTTAATTCATTTATTATCAAATTTTCATGGCCTTGTAGGTGAGGATGCACACAAGCATCTCAAGGAGCTTGTTGTGGTTTGTTTGAGCATGAAGCCTCCTGAGGTGACATAAGAGCATATAATGTTAAGAGACTTCCCGTTCTCTCTCAAAGATGCAACAAAAGATTGGTTGTTTGATTTACCAGCGGGGAGCATAAATATTTGGTTAGAGATGAAGAGACTATTCTTAGAGAAATATTTTATGGCCTCAAAGACATAAGTATTTGGAAGGAGATATGTGGCATCAAGTAGCATAATGGAGAATCTCTTTACGAGTATTAGGAGAAATTCGAGAAGCTATGTGCTAGTTGTCCCACCACAACATACCGAAGCAACTTCTCATCCAATATTTATATGAAGGGTTGTTACCGATGGAGAGGAGTTTGGTTAATGCAACAAGTGGTGGGATAATTTTCGAGAAGTCTCCTATTGAAGCTAGGATATTATTAAGTAGATGGCTGCTAACAACCAATAATTTGGCACTCACAACGATGTTTGAAGAGTAAGAGAGGTAAGCACTTCATCCATTGAAAATCGTTTAGATGAACTAACATCTTTTGTGAGAAAGATTGCAGTTGGACAGGCACAAGTGAAAGTGTGCAGAATATGTTCAAACACAAGCTATCCAACTGATGAGTACCCCACATTACAAGATGGAAATGTGGAGTATGTGAATGCTGCAGAAGGAAACTTCCCACTCGAGGCAATCCAGCAAGTACCAAGGTATGCTAAATTCCTCAAAGAACTATGTACACATAAAAGGAAACTGAGGAGTGATGAGATGATGGTTGAGAACGTGTTGGTGATATTTAGAAAGGAGATGCCTCCAAAATGCCAAGATCCAGGTATGTCTACCATTCCTTGCAAAATTGGAAATACTATGATCAATAGAGCTATGTTGGATTTAGGTTCTTCTATTAATGTGATACCTCGTTCGATTTATGCTTCTTTAAATTTGGGCCTTTTGAAAGAAACGAGTGTAATCATATAATTGGCTGACTGTACTAGTGCTTATCTTGATGGTGTGATTGAGGATGTTTGGCACAGGTAAATAAGTTACTACTTCCTGCAGATTTTTATGTTGTGGATATGAATGATGACACCTCATTTAATTCGATACCTATCTTGTTGGGGAGACCATTTTCTTAATACAGCTTAAACTAAGATTGATGTTTGTAAGGGCATCCGCATAATGCAATTTGATGGGGAAGTGATTCATTTCAATATTTTGATTCTATGAAACATCCTCCTAATTATCATTGAGTTGTTTTTTTTGGACCAATGGTGGTTGACAAATTAAATCCTTTTATGTTTTGATAATAATAAAATGTACAGAATTGATTAAGAAATTATTTCAGGTGTTGTAATTTAAATAAAAGACTTGTTCAAATCAAGATAGCAGATAAATCATTGTGAAATCAAGATGGAAATTATCTTCAACGTGCTAGAGATATTCAATCTTG
>JAOSBN010075008.1:0-12869 GCA_027563595.1 Erythroxylum suave | reverse complement strand
GCATTTACAATTCCAATTCACATTTCATAATTCAATTCATCATCGCATAGGACATATTGGATGTAATTTAACATCAAGGCATAAAACTCAAATTACTCATAACTTAACATATCAAAATGCAAATGCACAACAAATGGCTCGAGGGTTCCGTGGAACAAAATAGAGAAACTAAAGTTTACTTTGTGAACAAAAAGAGTCTAATTTTTAGATCTCTTGTGCCACAAGCGGGAAGCCGAAAAAAGGCTTTATTTCGACGTGCATGTGACTAAAAAATGGTTCCACTCTTGCCCAAACACAATCAATTTTTCGTGCTCAATTCAATCAATCACAAATTCATATTCTCATGCTTTTCTTCTTTCCATTTAAATCAAAATTCCATAACACAATTTAATGGCATAACATGATCATACTCACAATTTAACTATATCAAAATGTCATACATAACATAAAACACATCATAATACATTTTCCACATGACAGCAATTTCACAATTTAGAAATTTAAGCATAAACACATACACATAGGCACATTACCCATTTACACAATAACCATAAATATTTTGCCCACCTTATAACCCTTGAAAATCTAAACTCAATTGTGCCCTTCCTCTTGCTCTTGGGTAGGTTGTTCTTGATTTTCTAACACAACCAAAAGTTCTCATTCAATTCCAATTTAAATGGAAATCTCCAAAATTTCCATAGTCACAACAAATTGAAATTAATACAAATCAAGCTCAAACTTAACCTACCCATAGTCCATCTAAACTAGAAAACCAACACCCTAGCTTAGAAATCCAAAATCAAATTGGTTTCATCTTCCTCTTCTTTATTCTTTCATTCCCAACACAAACCCTAGTCTCTATTTACTCCCTTTTCAAGCCTAGCAAGAAGAAAGATGATAACTTACCTCTAACAAGTTGATTTCCTCTTCTTTTCTTCTTCCTTCCAAGTTTCCCATAATTTTCCTCCTTTTCCCTAGCTTCTTCAATTTTTCTTCTCTTTTCTTTCTTTCTTTCACGTTTTCTCTTCTCTTCTCTTTTGCTTCTCACGACTCCTTCCTCTCTTCTTCTAATTTAAGACAACTTTTATTCTCTGTCTTCCAATTATACCCCTTATTTACTAGGCCTTTCCAATTTTGTCCTTCCTTCGTCCTTTATGGCTCTAACTCCTTTAATCCACTTAACACCACATTAATTCTGACTAAGTTCCAATATTTCCATCAAATCTTAAATCTTTATTCATGCTACTAAATTAATGACTCAATTCTAAAAATAAATAATTAACCCAAAAAACAACATAAATAAATAATTAAGCGATTGATAAGAAAAAAAAAAAGGGTCCAATACTTCTGTCAACTTCCAGCATTCACCACCATCCCTCTTCGCATAGTGCTTACAATTTGGCAACTGACCTGATACTACACCTCTTCTACTGCTAGACTAAACAAAACTACCCTTTTGTCTGAACCTTGACCGTCTTGATCCAGTCGGTGATCTGAAGGCTCAGTTCTGATGCTTCCTGAACCTTCTGCCAGAACTACCCTAAGATTCACTAAGCCTTTTCTGTCTAGACTCTGATCCATGCTTTGACTAACTATCCTTCAGCAACTACTCAATTCGAATCGAGGCAGCTTGTAGTTCCATAAAACTACCCAGGTTAGAAATGGCTAACCTCATCTAAATCTCCATATTCAACTCGTCTTCAAATCTCCTGCAGTTGTCTTCCTTAGTAGGAATCACAGTAGCATATCCCATCAGCTCGTTAAACTTGATCTCATACTCTGCCACAGATAAACTACCCTACTTCAAATCTAGAAATTCCTTCATCTTTCTATCTAGGTAAATTTCGGGCACATAGTTGTCCTTGAAGACTTTCAAAAAGTCTTCCCATCTCAAATTACAAGGACTGATGGTACTACCTAGAATAGTTTTCCACCATTGGTAAGCTGAGCCTTGTAATAAAGAGACTGCATAATCGAACCTCTCATCCAGCTCGCAGTCCATCTAGTAAAAAATCCTCTCCATTCTTTCTATCCATCCCTTGACCTCTGCAGGGTTTGTACTTCAGGGAGGCATTCCCTCAAATTGAGATACAGATGACTCCCTACTGGCTCCTACTGATCTTAGGTCAGCTGATTGTTCCACTTGATCACCTATGGTAAATGACCTATAATAAACAATATCTTTAATTACTATCCGCAATTCTCACGATATTTCATGCCTAACATTCCTATATATCCTTAAGGATGTCAAACCATACTCTAATGCCAACTTAAACTGTAGTACCCCACTCCCATCTGATAAGTGCTCGTATGCCCCTCAGACGCTCGTGCACATGCTCGAAAGAAGCAGTGTGCTAACTATTTCACTTTCACAGATCTCATGATATTATAATTACAATCATAAGTATCACAATATCTAAAACCCAAAATTTCCTCATTTTATTTCATAAACCATGATTACAATGTAGCAGTACATACAACTGTCATGTGTAAACAATCACAGCCTATCAGAGTCCACAGCTCTATTTACAAAGTATGCTACATACATGAAGAATTAACAAAAACTATGACTAAATCCTTCAGTTCCAGCTGACCAACCTTTGAGCCATGTCTTCTATCCAAACGATGTAAAAGATCTCTTTTAAGCTATCTTAGTAGCTAAGTCATCACTCTCGAACCTGAAATGTCAACGTTGTAATTTTGATGAGTTTTGTGAACTCAATATAGTAACCACCCTCGATGGTTCACTCTTTTCCCGTAAAACAGGTCATATTATCACACAATTCACATCCTTTCATTTTATCATCATGTAATATCACAAAACACTTTGTTCACAATTGACACATTGCAAATCCAATACAATTCAACATTTCATTTCAATCATGTAAAACATATTCATCGGTAAGCTTTCACATATTACAAGGTAATCATTTAAATCATACATATCATATGGTATGCAATGTTTATATAACTCACATCTATTTGTTACTTTGTTATGTCCGAGTGCCTTTTTCACTGTCCTATATTTGTTGTCGATACTAGGTTTATTAATACTTTCCCTTATCTGTTAGAGATACATTAATCATTTTACATATTGAGCCAAAGGCTCTTACCATAGTTTGAGATTTAAGCTCTTTTTCACTGGCGACTCCTGTCACAACTACCTATATATTTCATGCATTCATTGAATGAAATGTAGTACACAAATTCAATCATTATATTCAGTCAATCACATTCACATTCACTTTCTCATTCACATTTTTCATCGAACTTGGTTTGGCATTCAACATATAAGTTGAGTAAACATTTATTCAATCACATTCATATTCAAGGAGCACTCTTAGACATCTAATGTCAGGAAACCAGTACAACACATCACATAACAATTCATTACATAATATAACAAACAAACAATCAAGGTTAGGTTACTCACAGTTGCTCCCTTTAGCTTATTGGCTTAAAGTCCCGAAAATGTCTGGAAGCAGTCTCTCAATGTGCTCTTCTATATCATGTAATCACATACAAAGTACACATTGAATAATCAATCATAATCACATGTATATATGTGCCAAGTATTAAGCATGTTCAATGACAAATTCTTAGGTATGTTTCCTTAATACACTTTATAATCAGTTTACAAGTTCTAATCATTCTTTAATCAATCATACACTTTGCTTACCTTAATCCCTTCATTTAACATCAATTATATTCATTTAAGAGCTCATTTAAACCTAAATGCCTCATATGGAAACATCCTCACATTAAGTAGTTAGAAAATCACTCAAACAAACACCTTTGGAACAAACAAATGGGTCACGATTGTGCAGGTGAAAGTCACAATCGTGTAAAAGCATGATTTTGTTTTATAGGAAAAGTCACGATCATGCAAATGCATAACCGTTCTTTCTAACCTTTTTCAATAAGGTTCATGATCGTATAGATGCACAATCATGCCCTGCTGTGTTTTTTTCCTTCTTTCTTATTTTTATCCAAAACCAACACACATTTTAAAACCAAGTTCACTCTAAATTTTGAGAATTTTAAGCTCAAACACAACATCATTCCACACTAGTTCAAATACAAATTTGATTACATTCAATTAGCAAACTCTAATCAATTGAATTAGCAATTCAACTTCATATGATCATTCATGAAATCCTATCATTTTTCCGTAACATCACCTTCATAGGATCAAGAAATTCATCTCTAAAAATTCATCATTTTAAGTTGATGTTTCCTTCATTTATACCTCAATTTCAGTTCAGTATCATCAAATACACAATTCAACAATTCGTGATTGTTCATAAACCCAAAAATAGTACATATTCCTATGCTTTTTCATATCAATTTTCTTGCACATTTTCTACTGCACTAACCTTCATTCTCACCTTAATTATCATTCTAATTCAACTCATTTTAAGACACCAAAATACCTGATTCCTTAGAATCCGAAAAGAAGACATAACTCCATTTCTCACAATCCTTCATCTCTTTCATAGTTTCACCGAAATTGTTTCTTCCTACACCACTCACACATGCATCAATTCACAAGACTTAAACCAGAATTTCTTTATTAATACCACCCACATTAACACAAATAAAACTCATTTCCTTGTTCGTTATCCTCAATCTCAATTTACCCATCATCAATATGTCATTTAATGCTACCCATGAAAATTAAAACATAACTTACTTGATACAAACTTCAAACTCTTCAACAAAATTCCAGAAGTTGAAAGAGAATGAGATTTTGATGGAGAAACCAAGAATAAAGAGAACTGAAAACAACAAATGGACTGAAGTGAGGTGTAACATGTGATGTAATATTCAAACATCACATAAGTCAATTACCTAAGACGAAAAAGTATGGTGGTTCAGTGACGGATGAGCAACGAGAGAGTTAGTAATTTTTGTTATAGATGAATAAAGAAAGAGTTCACCGAATGCAAAAATTTCCTTTCCAAAAACGTGACTAAGTGTCTTAATTATGTCTTGACACATGTTAATAATGCATGTCTCCCATTTGTCCTCCATATAAGACTACCAGATGTCACACTTCTATTTGTCTCTTATTTTTACTATCATTGATCAATTATCCAGCCACTTGGCATTTTTCCTAGTATAAAAATATCCAAAATTTGCAGAAATTTCCAAAATGTCACCAAAAATGGTAAATCAATATTTACACTCACTATTTTCATTTTCAAGACAGATAATTCCCAATTTGCATTATAATCACATTAAAATCAAGTATACCTGGAAATTGTCAATGAATGCATGTACAATCATTTTAATGTGTCACGTGTATGTGTATGTCATATTATGCATGAGCATGAAATGCACTTCTAACTCTCGTGTACAGTATCCTAGGGTTTAATCCTTATTATAGGATATGGGATGTTACATCTAGTCTAAGAAAAATGTCACGTGCTAAGATACGTTGACATGTAAAAAATTAGGATGACTAGACCTATGAAATAAGTAACAAATGGCAGTACATATAAGTGACAATTAGCAGCCTCATAGTAGGACATATGTGCTAGCTAGGAAGAAGACATTTTTCTTGTTAAAAATATGACAACAAGGGACACTCATACACTCATCTCACATATGGCAGTGGCATCATTATCTTTAATTGTTATGTTTCTACTGAAGACTCTCCTTCTTCTCCCTCTCACTATCGTAACATACACATCTCACCCATACATTGGAGTTGCTGAGCATTTCCACCCAATATCCATACAAGACCCTTCGTAAAGATAGCTATCATTTGTTATCATCTCTCTGCCCTTGTTGTAATCTATCCTAGTATACAAGTACGGTTAAGAAAGTTGATCTTGTGGTGGCATTAGAGCTAAGCAATGAAGTGAAATACTAGTTTATTATGGTATGTTTTAAGAGACTTTTATCATGAATGATTAGGGATGGATAGAATTTCGTATTGATATTGAAGTAGTGCTAGAAAATGACGCATGAAAGATAATTTATGTTTTAGTTTTTGATCCATGAAAGACAATAGTTTATGAGCTACCAAATGAATGATTTTGAGTTAGGATTGAAGATGAAATTCATGAGGAATTGAAGTATAATTAAGGTATAATTGAGGTAAAAATAATGGTCTATGATGAAGGTCTTTTGAATTTGGTATGAAGATGTTAGAATCTAGAAAAAAATTGAGGGAAATGGATGGTGAACTTTTGGTTCACTTATCCCACGATCGTGGGAAAATGCTCCACGATTGTGGGAAATGATTTATAATGATAATTTCTATTTTATGTGATTGTTAAACCAACTAAAGATAAGTTACTTTACTTTGGTATAAGTTACTTTATTTTGGTGCATTTGGACTTAATTGAGGCTTGAAATGAACCCAGTTTGATGGTGAATTAGTTGGTTAAGTGTTTGATAAGTTTAAGTTGTTAATTGATGTTATAAGTTAAGGAATGGATTTTTTGATATCAATGTATTGAAATCTAGAAATTATAAGTTATTAAAGGAATTAAGATGTTTTTATGAATGTAAATATGATTCAAAGGATATGAGTAATTTGTATTAAATATAAATGAACGAATATGGATCATAAAGTAATTGTGATTGAGAATTGGATGATTAAATGAATGTATATGATTGATGAATAAATCAAACTTGCTTAAGGTACAAGCCTAAATTCGAAAATGGTAATATACAAGCTATAAAGTTTGACTGATCTAAAAGTGTATAAATACTGTCAAGATTTGTGAATAAGGATACTTACTTGGAAGGTTAATTGAGTATGCATTGAAAAATGTTATATATATGTGTGAATGATTAAATAATCATATGATTGACAACTTATTGATGTGAGAAATATGTGTATATTGCAAGAAGATAGATACATAAATTATTCGTCAACATCCAGACATTGCCGAATAATGAACACAATAGCTTATCTGAAGTGTAACCTAGATGTTTCCTCACTATGACTTAATTGTTTTCGATTAACTTTTAGATATTTAACTGCTATTGATCTGATTGTGATAATTCTGGACATTGTTGGTCCAAGGAGTTCAATATCCAGGATTATATTGGATGTTCTTTTTAACTATATATGAATATGGAAAATGTATACTCAACTGAATGTGAAATGCCAGAATAAATATAAAATGTGAGAATAATTGAATGTGAAATTCCAGAAGGAATATGAAATGTTTGAGCAATTGAATGTGAATTGCTAGACTTAGATCTGATGAATTTGATATATGAGACAAAAGCTCACAAGAATGAAAGGTAATGAAACATGGTATATGAAATGATGCATCACATTGAAAAGCATGATTAGATAAAGGAGTTATGACTGGAGTGACCAATGTGAAAAGAGCTTAAAACTAAAAAATGTGCACAAAGGGCCAAAGGCTCAGTTATTTATGAGCCCGATATCCACAATGTGCACAAGATAGACTATGAAAGGAGCCTACTCTCTACAACAAATATGGGACAGAAATAGGTGCTCGTTCACAACAAAGTAAAACTGAATGGAGTCACATGTGCATTTGCATATACAACTTGTATCATATGGATGATTGAAATGAAATATTGGATTATTTTGAAATAGTGATGTGAAATATTTTACATAAGTTGTTCTTGTTAATGTATGACAAGATGTGACATAATATTCAACATTGGATGATATGATTTATTTGTGAATTGGATTATGAATTGTCCTCATGTTTTCATATGAGTGAGCACATCGATGATGGTTCACTCACTGAGTTTGCAAAGTCATCAAAATTACAACGTTATCTTTCAAGTTCAGAAGAGATCTAACTAGTCTAGTTAAAGTAGCTACTGCACTTAGACACGAGCTAGTGGTCAGGATCAGTTGCACCTGCAAATATCTTCAATTATTTTGTATCAAGAATTGTGTTTCTCAACTGTTGTACAATGTATTTGTGAATTTTGAAATGTAATGACATTTATGACTGGATATGTTTGTAAATGAAATGGGCCAAAATGAATATTGGTTTACTTAAGATGTGTTTGATTCCTAAAAATTTATAATATGATGATTTGATCATCTTAACATGCCATCCTTGTAGAGTATATTCTCGAATATTCATTGGTACATTCGGGCATATGCTCTATGAGAGTGGTATATTAAACCCTTACTTTAGTTTATATTTGATTTTAGATACAACTTGGCAGTGTAATGGCTAAAGTGAGCCGAAAGCATCCTTGTTGAACCATCTTCTTAAGATTCATACATTATAGTCTTCATAAAGAAAGAAGAAGAGAAAGAAAATTAAAAGAAAAAAAAGACAAAATAGAGCATAAAAATGGAGACCATGGATATAACAATTAAAAAGTTACAGCCATGAAATCATAACTGTAACATGAATTATAAGCCTTCATTTAACTTACCATTAGATAAGGTGAATGAGGATCGCTGCTCATTCAATGCCAACTCTCTCATTTCAACATTACCAATCAATTTAGCTTATTTTAACTTAGCTACCTCACTTGTTTTTAACATAGCTTTTGAATAAAGAAAGGGCAGTGGGTGACTGCTGCAAGAGGTAGACAAGTTAAATAAAAAAAACTAAAAGAGAGTGGACAACAAAGATGCATCTTGATCTCTTTGGTTTTAGGCCATACCACCTATCCCACTCTTTCATTTATCATAGTTTCGAAATAAACAATAAGGGGGATGTGTTGACTGGAGGATGAGGGAGAAAGCCTTAAGCCAAAACTAGCAATGGAGGGCCCTTTCAAGACATCATTTACCACCATTTGTTTGGGGTTTTAAGCTAGGAGTTGTGTGAGGGCTGATAAACAAAAAGAGAGGTCAAATCAGATAAAAGAGAGGAGAAAATAGGGAGAACGTGACAGCTATAGAGATATTATTCTTTATCATTTTCTCATCGGTTTTCAAGGTGGAATAAGGAGCAGTGAACAACAGCCTCATCAATTTCTTTCATTTTCAAATAGGCATGTCAATGGACCGCGTCGGGTCTTAGTCGCTGTCGGCCCAGTTCGACTCGCTCCCAGTTATAGTGGCCCACTGACTGACCTTTAGCCCGACTATGGCCTAACGGGCCATAAGTGAGCCAGGCCATTTGTTTTTTAAGTAAAAAATTTTCAATACGACGCCGTTTTGAGAAAAATGGATGGGCCATAGGCTACGGGCCTGCCCGTGGCCCACCTATGGTTGGCCCTTGGTCCGTTGAACCCGGGCTAGCCCAAAATTGACATACCTATTTTTCAACAAGAATCTACAGAGGCTGATTTTACGAGATTAATGGGGAAGATGGAAGGCTAATATCTCGACCCCAATTCGAAGGTGAAATCTACGCCTAGGTTACAGTTAAGCTTATCCATCTTGTTAATGTTTAATATTTCTTTTTGGATTGTTATTGTTGTTTGTGTTATTTGAATCAGGTTTTGTAAAGATAATCTTGATACGTTATTTGGATTATTCTATTACGAACCTATTGCTAGAATGTTGAATATAATCTATAATCATTATATTTGATGTTTGTTAGTAGCCATTAATGATCTTGAATTGTTAGGAATAACATAACTTAGGTTATATAACCCGAATGTGTGAGGTTACTATCTATATTGATCCGTTTTTCACTTCATAATGCGACTGCCAAATTGAATCTAGAGATCGTATCCTAGATTATTCTATGACTAGCTTTAATTAATAATCGTATCTTAATTAAACACAACATAAGGAAAAATTGGGATTAGCATAATGTATTCTTAGTCCACGATCAATAATTCGAGGAGAGGTGTGAAAACATTAGAATGATGGGATATTTTTCATCGTGTCTAGGCCAAGATTGATCCTAAAATCAAACTTTACACACATTTGACGCTTTTATCTCTTTCGATTGTTTTTCAATAATTTGTTTTCACTAGTTTAATTTTACTTTATTTTCTCAATTACATAAAATCCAAAACCCCCATTGTTATTTCCTTTACATAAATTATTTTCATTATTAAATTTAACCTAACATTCTGTATGGATATGATCAAGACTCGCCACATTTATAAGTTTTTAGTGTGCAGAGTTGTCAAAGTCCTATATAGTGCCTAAGCTTTATAAAATGCTTCCCTATTCTTCTATACAAAGCTTTGTATTTGAATCCTTAATTTTGTGGTCTTGTGCAGTGGGAGACAACTCAACACAAATATTTTGTAGACCTAGTCTCACTCCTCAAAAGAGTCCACCTCTATTGAGATCAACCACGCCCTTACTCGATCTATCATACAATATAGGAAGCACCTCACCCCAAGCTTGTCTTTTATAAGGTCATTAAGTGGAAATTTTTTGATCAATGAATAAAATTCCTTAACAAATGTGATCGTATCCTCTCCATGTGATCCAATAAAGATCGAAAATAAGTGTAGATGTAATTGCTTAATCTTGTAGTTTCTTACCCTCCTACAGTTTAATACATTGAGGATTCATATTAATTACTAGTAATTAGATGTCTCCTATATAAATCCTTTATGGCTATTGCTTCATGTCCACAAATAAGTTATCTTGTTATGCAATCATCTCTTCTCTCCTTATAGCTCGATTTTTTCTATAGATTATTCTATCTCAAGATCAAAATGTACTAGGGAATCTAAATTTTCACTCTTGGATCTCCTATATCACATCAACCATATGAAATAAGCAAAAGAAATCAAAGTAAAATAACAAAAAACTAAGATTGAAAAAACCTTTAAACTAGTTCCCCAATAATAGCGCTAAAAACTTGATCTATTATATATTTACAAGTATACATAGTTAATCATATATGACTAAATAAAATTGGAGATATTCTCAGGTATAGATCCAATAAAGACCTAGTACTAAATTCTATTAATAGTTAAACGCCAAACTAAATAAAACAAGAGGGTTGATTGAGTATAATTAAACTAATAAACCAATTAAAACACAATAAATAAACTAATAAAAATCAAACTTCAAGGATTTAAGTTTTACATATGTGGATATGTAATTACTTCATAATTGATTATTTAGGATGAAATAATAATCAACCTAATGTATTTATGTCGTTCATCAAGGCACACAGGTATATCTAATTAGGGGATGACTATTTGTCAATATAGCATATCATTGTTCTCTAATGCTAAAGTATTTATTCTCCTAATGCATAGATCATGATTCACCTATAAATCCATCATATAATCCTTATGATTGAATCTACGGTGGCCAATTACTAATTCAACAATTAAGATTAAAGAAAATAAATTCAACCAATAAATAATTGAATAACATATAAATAATTAAATGAATCCCTACAAATTAAATCCCTAATTTTAACTAAGTTTTCTACTAGTAAATGTAATAAAAAATATAAATAAATAGATCTTACTATAGAAGCAAGTTAAGAGAAGTTGCCATTGGCTTCTTCAATCATTGCTTTAAATCTTCCTCCTTGAGGAAAAAACTATGAAAAACTAACTAGGAAAAAGTTTAAAATAAAATCTATCATAAGAATACTAGAGAACTCCCTAAAATTTGTTAAGGTTGGTTATATATCTAATAAAAGTCTAACAAAGATCTAAAAAAATTTTACTACAATTCTTCTAGATTAATTATAATACATGTATCTATAGGTAGGATTACAAAATTGATTTAAACTTGAAGAATCCTATAATCATGTAAATCATGTTTGAGAATCAATGATTATTATAGATCCAAAACCAACATTGGTTTTGTTCTACTATGTAACTAGTACATAGTTCCAGACACATTTTATAATCAATGTCAGTTTTGCACTATTTCTCTTTATAAAATAAAGATGAGTCCAATGTCTACTATTGTTCATATTTAGCATTAGTCTGGTACTGTATCTTGGCTTCCAAGACTTTAGCAAAAAAAAATAGGCACCTATTATGCTTCAAATTTTGATGCCTACTGTAATTTTCTCCTCCACCTTCACTTTTCTCCCTTTTTAAGTTATTAACTCCTAATGTATTCTACAAAGTTAGCCCTTTATCTTCCAAATGGCTCCAAAATATAATCAGTTAGATAAATATAAAGAAATTTGCACTAAATCTTGCATTTTTCCTATAAATTCAATGGCCTACAAAAAAATTAACTAATTATAGAAAAATATAGTAAAACCTATATAAAACATATTATAAAGATGCTAAATACTAAGTAAATTAACACTATCATATTCCTAGTGGTTATCAACTCATCCTTTTTATTAGTCACCATGGTTTTGCCTTTTTTCTTTAGTGAAAGCTACACAAAACTCACCTAAGAACTATTAAAAATATGATATATGATTCTTACATCCCTGAATTTAATTACCTCAGAGCTTTTTTAATGTTTGGATTGAGTCATCATTGATTCTCTACACTAGGCTTGTGGTTATCCTCAATAAAGATTTAATGGAAACATAGAAATGGGATAATTTTATAAATATTGGAGATGATTAATGCAATTGAGATCTAATTCTCTTTTAGAGTCATAAGCAACTTATTTTCCCATATAGAACTCAAAGAAGAAGAAATAATAACGTGATAGTATTAAGTTCTCCTATATATGCATAACGTAAATGAGTAAGCAATAGTTTTAATTCAAATGTAGGTGATTTTTGTGTAGATGGAAAGGATTTATGCTTCCTTTCTCCTAAATCCTTAAAAACTTGAAAACTCAAGAAACATAGCCCTCCCTTATAAACTTAAAGGCATAATTCACAATACTATGCTCTTACTCCTTTTCGTCAAATCCTAAAGATAAATATGCTTCTAAAGGATCTATACAGGTAACTTTAGGCCATATAGCATGCATAATGGAGTCAATAATATCAATCCTAAGGTATATATCATCAAAGATAAGCCATTGAATATCTTGAATATAT
>JAOSBN010074977.1:0-12870 GCA_027563595.1 Erythroxylum suave | reverse complement strand
TTTACAATTCATATCTATATAGAGGCTATATGACGTATGATCATGCCGAGGTATGTTTACACACGCCTAACCCGTCCCAAATGACCAATTTACCCTTCCCATCGATGATGGGATGTTACATATGGTCACACCACTTTTATCTTTCACGCATTTATTTAATGGAATGCTTCACATTTTCATATTCTCAATCAATCACATGATTTCACATTCACATTCAGAACACATTTATCATTAGACCCTGGTCTTGCATTCATCAAAATTCTTAAGTAACATTTATTTCATCCAATTCACATATAAGGAGCACATCAATTATCACATTCATGAATCAAAACCTTAGACCTTTAATGTCCGGAGTCAAACAATCAATCACGCATTCATAAGATAATTTAAAGCATAATCAAAACAAATAATTAATTGAGTAAGACTATCTAGGTTACTCACCGTTTCTCTTGAAGCTATTCCTTCGAAGTCTTGGAAATGTTCAGAAGTTTACGTTCTAATTACTTCTCTATATCATGCAATACATACACATGTCACAAATTTGCACAATTGTACAAGTGTCTATTAATGCACATATATGTATATGAAATATGCACAATGCATGTTCAATGACATTCTCAGGTATTTTCCCTTATTCTAGTTACAACATCCATCATTTATCAAAACTCACCTAAGTATAATTGGTACTTAGGTTTACACCTCACTAAAACCGTTATAATCAAACTTCATAACTCATTCGGTCAATTCAGATTTTTCCTGAGAAATACTTTCGAGTCAAATTTTCATGTTCTTTCTAACTAAGAAAATGGAGTAATTTGAGAATAGTTTCTTCCAGAATTTTTTTCTTCTATCTCTTAAGTTTCTAGTGATACCAAGATCATTCAATTTGGTTCAGTATTCCAAAAGTTACACTCCAAATAATTTAAACTATTCTTAAATTGTAACAGTGCCCTATACTCAATTTCAATCCAGAAATTGAAATTATTATAGACAGAATTAAAATTCTATTCCTTCATAAAATTTGTATTGCTATGTCTCTAATTTACTAGAAATCAAGAATCATTCCATTTGGATAAATACAGAACAAGTTATGTCTAAAATACCAAAGCATGTTCAGTGAAAATACTCCAGTTATGAAATTCCAGAACTCCTCATCAATTTCGTCCCAAATTCATCAATTAATCTCCTCCAAATGATTTCATATTGTTATAATTTTTTGTATAGATATAGAACAATGTGTTTTGAGTCTTCTGGTTCAAATCCCGTGTCATTTGGCGGTCAGGAGAAGAAGTTATGGCGAAAAGAAGGAAAGGTGTTCGAAACAGTCCTCCCTTTTGTAGAGCTTTGGAGTCACGATCGTGCATTTCCTTCTTACTTCTGAACTGCAGCTCTTGTTCTCTTCTTCTTCTTTCCTTTCTCTTAAACCGACATCTCTAACTTATATCAACCCCATTTTGACTTCCATTTAGCTCAACATAATCATAAACAAATCAAAACCCAAGATTAAAACACAAACATAAAAACAGAAAAATCATTCACGCATCTCCTTCACATTTTTCTGCATTTCTTCTTTCATTTATCTGCATTTTCATTTTCTGCATTCTCTTCATTTTTTTCATTCTTTATCATACCCAGACATCACCTTACACCTATTCTTTATCTCTAAAATCATGTTAATTCATCTCTAAACAATCAAAGCAATCCACATTAATAGAAGGAAAAATAGAGCGTAAACTAACCATTCACTAATCAATTTTTCTACACTTCTTTATACACCATTTTCATAATCTCATTATCATAATTGATTTATCTCCCAAATAATTCATGAATAATATTAACACCCTACAATTTAGAACTTGATTTCTTTATCATTAATCCACCCATGTATCACACACATAAAATTTCATAATCAAATCATCAATCTCAAATTACTCATCGAATTAGTTAGAATTAACATTAGCCATAAAGATTAAAGCATAACTTACTTGATTTAGCTTCAAATTCTTCAAGATTTCTCTCATCCCTAGCTCTCCACATAACCTACGTTCATCATCATCCAAGAGTGATAAGGCTGGGTATTTTTTGAGAAGTGAAAGAGAGAGCAAGATGAGAGTAGCAAATGAAAGATGAGAGCAAGTTGTAACGTGAATGGAGATTGGGGGAGCTAAAATCATGGGAGTGAAGAGGAGAAGAAGGAAGCCATAAAAATAGAAGAGATGAGAGACTAGCAAGAGAATGAGAGTGAATAAAAAAAGTGAAAGACCATTCAAAACTAAAGGTATTCTTTTATCTAGAGAGATTTTCATTAGTTAACGAGGTGTGGTAACATTTTGCCACTTGTCATGTAAAGAATCAATCCACAAGTCTTCTAATTAAGCTACGTATTATCACTTAATTACTTAGTCCATCAATTTCTACTCCAATTGTCCCTAAATTTCAATGACATAAGTCATTAAACCCCAAAGTCATATATAAAAATTTCCACTACCATTTGACATTAATTTCTTGGCATTTTTCCTAATCTAAATATACCCAACAATTTCAAAAATTTTCCTAAAATCATCAAAAGTTCTAAATCACTAAATACACTCCCCAAATCAGTTTTCAACATATAAAAACCACGATTCTCAATATAATCACATTTATAAACAATTGTACCCGGAATATGTCAATGCCTTATTATACATAAGCATGTAATGCACTTTCTAATTTCTCAATAACTATTCTAGCCTCAACAAGGGTAACTGGATATTACAAGAAGCATCTAATATACATAGGGAATTGACTTCAAAACTTCCCCTATTGTTGAACAAGTTTTACTTATATAAAACCCTCAATGTTCTACAAGTGCACGAATTGTAAGTGTAGTAGTTGAAGTATTCGTCCCACGAGGAATCAACTAAACTAATTGATTCCTAACTTTGTCTAAGGTCTAGAAATGTGATAAAAGTGAAGATAAAACTAAACAAAAAATTAAGCAATTGAATATTACGGCCCCAACATATACCCTAGAAGTATTATAGCATGTCAAAGGTGTATTAGGATGTGATCATAACAAATTAATTAAGTGCATCTAAGTATAGTAAGAGACATAATGGTACTAATGTAAAAGATTTGGATAAATGGGTAATTTGTTCATTTCGACAAGGACATACATCTGTAATTTGGCCATATCTTGGTTTGTAGACCTCCAAATTGGATGATTCCAATTGGAAATTAAGACAGAGACGTAGATATAAAACTTTTTTAAAGGAATAAAAATTTTATCATGCTTCTAAGATATCTGAATTCTGGCTTAAAGTTGAGTTATGGCTGTTGTCTCTGTTTACGAATAGCCTGTAGTGTTTTCGGAATAAATCCTCGAATAAATAACCAAATTGCATGAAATTTATTACATTTAAAAATTAAGACATAGGGAATGGAATTTATTTATAATATTATAGGCCAATTTGGGAAGTAAAGGAAGAAGAAGGATAAAGCATGTGTGTCCAATAGGAATTAAGCATATGTGTGAGTCTTGAAGTTCTAGAATGGGGACATAGAGAGGGGCATGTGTGACATTTTGGGGGTTGTAAGTTTAGATTTTTCTCCTCTCCATTTCACCTTCTTCATCACAATATTTTTCATGTAAAAAATTAAGCCGTTCAAGGTAAATGTAATATCCCATTACTCCCTACTGAGGATTAGGTCATAGGGTCCTAGGCCATTGAATATGAGAATAGCATTGAGAAATTAGGAAATACATTACATTAACATGCATATCATTGGTATACACACATACATTTGAATTTGATTGTTTGTACACATTACAATGACCATACATGCACTCAATTAACATATTCTAAGGTATAAATGATTTTTAAATGATTATGATATGAATGGTAAATTACTATGTCGTGAATTTTACTATTGATTTCAAACTTTCGGTTAAAAATTGGGAAATTTCTGAAATTTGGGGTATTTTTGGACTAGAAACATGTCAAGTGGCCAGATAAATTGACTTGCAGTAATAAAAATATGTGATAGTAGATAGTAAAAATAATTGAAAAATGGCATTAGGATTTAATGACAAGAGTGTCATAGAAAATTGAGAGACAATTGGATTGGAAATTGAGAGACAAATGGACTAGTTATTTGAAAGACCATTTAGGGACCATAAGAAGAGGACATGTGGCAAGTGACAAGTGTGAAGTCACTTGCCACACACCTTTCTTCGTTATGTTCAATTGAAGGACAACCACTTTGTCTTTCATTTTTTCTTTTTTGGTTAAATGCTCTTCTTCATTTCGTTCTTCACTTCTTTTTCTCCAGTCATGACATTTTCTCACTAACCCTAGACTCATGATTTGAGTTGCCATCATCTTTCACCTTACTGCTTCAAGATCCTTTCTGTTTCTTCTTCTTGTCACTAAAATAACCCACCTATTCCACCCTCCATGATGATGATCGTATAGCAAGAGGAGTTTGGTTTTCTTGGAGATTTTGATGAAGCTTAGAGTTTAATCAAGTAAATAGCCTTTACATCTTCATGGGTTATCTAAATATAAACATATGTGATGATAGTATAGAGTTGGAATGATCATAATAGTGGAGTTGAGTATATGTGTAATGTTAACGTAGAAATAAAGAGGTTTATTTTGTTTTTAATATATTAATGGTATTCATGGGTTATTTAATAAAAAGAATTTATGATGATAGTTTAAGAGATGAAATGAATATGAAAATGGAGTTAAATACATGTGTAATGTGGATGAGTATATGAGAAGGTTTATGTTTAGTTTTTTGTATAAATGATAAGCAATAGATTATGTATTGTTTATGGATGATTAATAATGAAAATGTTGTTTGAATGAGAATTGAAAGTTATTGAATAAAGAGATGTGTTTATGTCACATTTTTGTGCTGGTGAAGAAATGAAGTAGAAATAATGAATTGTGTATAAGAGGTGTTAGATGTAACATGTAAGAGTTAAAACTTGGAAAATTAGAAGAAGAATTAGTTGGAAATTTTTGGGAAAAATACCCATGATCATAGGAACGCATCCACGATCGTGGGAAATGAAGAAATGGCTAGAAAGTTTCTATTGGTGCAACCTGTGATCAGGGGAAGTCATCCACTATCGTAGGGATGGTTTTAATGTTGATTGTTGTCTTTTGAAGGGATGTTTGAATAAACTAATGCTAAAGTACTTTCATACAATGCAATTAGGCTTGAATGAGGCTTGAAATGAGCCTAGTTTGATGATGGATTAAGTGATTAAATGTTTGATATGTTTAGGATGATAATTAAGGTTATAACTTAAGCATGGATGATTGACATCAATGAAATAAAAATATGGAAAAATTTAGAGATGTTATAGGAATGTAAGTGATCTTATAAATGCTAATGTAGCTCAAAGGAGATGAGTAATATGAATTAAGTATGAATGAATGAATGAGAGTTTGGATATTAGGTAATCATATAATGCTAGAATAACATTGGTGAATGATTTATTGATGAGATTAATGAAACTAAATCTAGAGATTCATGAGTATTATATGAATGAAAGTGTTCTTAAGAAAGTAAGCTGAGTGAAGTTTATTAGGTATAAACAAATGAGAAATTTGATATTGCGTGATTATGATGCTAGAAAAGGATTGGAGGATATGTGAATGACGAATCTCTAATCGATGATATTAGAATAATCAAGTATATTTGAGCTATGAACATAAGTGCAAGCTAAACATACACAAATGATGATGTTGAAATGATCAAGAGATATGAATTAAGGAAATATACCCGGAATAGTCAAATTGAGGACACATTATACATAACATATATACATGTGTGTGTGATTGAATACTCTTGTGACTGATCAAATTAGTAATTAGTGTACAATGTGTGTGTTACATGAAGTGAGATACACAAGATTGAACATCTTCATCCAAAAGCTTACAAATCATAAAGACCATAGTTAATCTAGAGTGTACTGTAAGTCAACCTAGATGACCTCACATTGAATGATTGTTCTATTTAAATTTCTATATTGAATTGTTAACTATATGAATTTGGTTGATTTCGGACATTGATGGTCTGAGGAGTTTGATTATTGAAATCGTATTGGAAGTGCTTTATTGAATGTCAATCAAAAAGAAATAAGTGTACTCAACATGATTGTTGAATGCCGGACTATTGTCCGATTAAAATGTGAAAAGTGAATGTGCACTATATAAAAGTGAATGACTGCATATATGTGAATTCATACATCTCATACATTGAAATGGATGATCAAATAAAGGTAGTTGTGATTGGAGTAGCAAGTGAAAAAGAGCTTAAAGCTCAAAATTTGTACAAGAGCCACAAGCTCACTATGTAACATGAGCTCGGTATCTCCAACAAATGTGGGACAGTTATCAATAAGCCTGGTGTCTACAAAGGATATGGAACAATTAAAAAGGCACTCAATCATAATAAAGTAACAAAGAAAGTGAGTCATATGTGCATTTGCAGATACAAATTGATATGTATTATATGAATGAGTGAACTGTAAGCGTATGGTGTAGTAGTAACTAGTATTGGCAAGTATGAATTGATCCCATGAAGACAATGAATACTAGTAATTAGCATTATCATATTATCTACTCTATAAATTGAACTTTTGATTTTATAAAGAAAATAAAACTTAAGCAATTAAATAAATCAGGAAACAAATATTAGGTAGAGAACAAAGAAATCATTTAGAATAATCAATATCAAGAATTATTGTCTAGGTTATGAATCCCCCTAAAACCCTTAAATAATTGACCTTTTATTATGCAGTTTTTTTATGAATGTTGTACTGTGGAAATTCCTATTGTATGACAACTCATTTGAGACTTTTAATGACTAATCTAATAACTATCAACTGATATTATTTATGTTAAAGATACAAAGATTGCTTTACCGATTTATGATCCACTACTACGTTTGACCCTAATCTAGAGAATTTATGATCGCCCCCGAATTTTTTTTGTTGAATTAAGCATGATATTTTATGAAATAAGCATGGAATTTGAATTTTTTCCTTAGAATAAATTATGAAGTCATGATAAAATTATTATTGGAGTTTAATTATTTATTTCAATGTTAGTAGGATTTATTTCATTAGTTAGTGAAATTAATGCATTAAGAATGTATTGAGGGCAATTGTGGCATGTTACTTAAGATTAAAAGGCATGAAGCATTAAAGGAAGGGTAAGATTGAATTTTAGTACTCATTAAGGGTAGAATTGGAAGAGGAAAAGAGTGTTTTGTACATTAGAAGGAACAAAAACGTTAAGTAAGAGAGTGAAGTGAAAAAAATGAAAAAGAGAATGAAATGTGAGGGTTTCGGCCCTTAGAGAGAAAAAAGGAAGAAGCAAACTAGGGTTTCATCTTTTCTTAGCTTTTAAGAGTGTTTTTTAGGGTGTTCACGAAGAGAAAAAGAAAGAGGAAGAGAGGAGCTTCCATTTGATCCAAACGTCTCTTTGTTTGGTGAAGATTCAAGGTAAGCCCATTTTTAATCCTTGGGATTTTTGGAAGGGTTTTGGCTCATGAAGCTTAGGAAATATATGGGTTAAAGTATTCTAGAATCAATTTTTAGTGAATATGCTTATTGGGTTCTCAATTTGGATCCTTATTGAATTGGATTTTTGCCAATGTTAAAGGGAATCAAGTGAGGCAATAGGAGCAAGAGGAAAGGCATTTCAAAGTAAGTTTCTAAGCAAGGAATTCAGGTGGGTTACATGTTTATAGTTGAGTTAATGAGCCATGAGTATTTTTCCGAATCAAAAGATTTAAAAGATTTAATTGTTTTATAAATGTTGCATTTATTGCATCTTGAATGAATGAAGTATTTTCTATATGTTTAGTACATGAATCTTGATGATGATTTATAAAATGATGATGAAAATTATATTTGAAAAATATCATGCTAATGGAAATCATGATTCCTAAATGTGTAAGATGTTACAAGTATGAAATTCATGTTTGTGTGGGTTTGACGGGTCCATTCTATTATGTCACATGCACGTTGACCATGCTAAAGGCTTCCCCTACCTGCCCACTAATGGCATGGAGCTCCTTAATGGACTCCCTCATGTTTATGGACTACCCAAAGTGGTCCATTCTGTTATTACTAGAGATTCACAAGAACTCCCTTATGTTTATGGATTACCCAAACCATTATATGCTTATGTTGTTTATGATTTGTGGACAAGTTTGACAATTTGAGAAATAAATGTCTTATCTGGTCTATGAAGTGTTTAACAAGCTTGAGAATTTGAGACATACGTGTTTTATGGTTGAAATACATTTTATTACGACAATGAATGTTTTCAATGGTTTTGCTTGTTTCTCTACTCTAAACTTATTACCCACGAGCTTTTTAGCTCAACCCCCTTTCCTTCCCGTCTCAAGGTGAAGAGCAAGAGATCGAGTGATAGAGAGTCAAGGCATCACTCCAAGATTTCATATTTTGTATTTAAGTTAGTATAGGAAAAACTCAAGGCTTTAGCCGCATTTCAAATAAAACTCATTCATGTATAATTATATTTTGGATTATGAGATCAATGATGTATTTAGGTCTTAAAATGCCCATTAATGCTTTGTAGAACTCTTTTCTTTTGTTGTTAATGAAATATATGTATGCAATATGAGGTGCCACCTCCTCTTCCTCCTATGCCCCAAGTAAACCCTATGGATCCACATTTCCTCCAAGCCTTTACTCAAGTTTTTACGTATGCTATGGGCCAAGTGCCACAAGCTACAGTACAAGCTCCAGTGAATAGGAGTGGACATTATGATAAGCTCTATAAGTATAGGGATGTGGACTTTAATGGGAATACTAATCCCGAAGAGGCTGAAGCATGTTTGAGAAGGACAGAGAGAGTTCTGTTTCAGATGAAATGCTTCGATGAGGATAAATTAGATTATGCAGTGAGCTTGCTATAAGGGGATGCACTCCATTGTTGGGACTCAGTGCCCCATAGTTAGGTCGTACCACCGGTATTGATATAGAAGAATTTTTTGGAAGCCTTTAGGAAGAAATACTTCTCTAAAGTCTATGTCTAAGAGAACGCAAGAGAATTCCTAAATCTCACAAAGAGGGACATGAGCGTGAGTGAATATGAACTGAAGTTCACCTAGCTTTCAAAGTATGCAGCCAACATTGTTGAGAATGAGGAGGATAAATTCCATAAGTTTAAGGGAGGACTTCATTTGGGGATCAAGGAGAAAGTTTTGATCCACAACTTTTGTGACCACCAGTTATTGGTAAATGCTGTACTCCAAGCTGAGAAACTGGAGAACATAAAATATGAAGGAAACATGAAGAGAAAGAACTAGAAACAGTCTTCTAAGAAAGGATTGAGTGCCTCCATGCTTGAGAGGAGTATGAGGACTTTCCACACATAGAGTAAAGTTGGAAGTAGTGGCTCTACTAAGAACAAGCAAGCCAAGGTAGCTTCAGTGTAAGCCTTAACTGTAGGAGGCAACAGAAGGATGGAGAGGAGTATGTACATGAAACCCCAGTGTGAGCGTTGTGGGAAGTTTCGCAGAGAAGAGTGTTTTAAGTTACTTGGAGTATGTTTCTGATATGGACAGAAGGGACACATGGTTAGGGAATGTCCCCAAGAACCAAGGCAAGATGGGTTGCATATACAAACCCTAAAGAGAGCTGAAATAATAGGAACCGGGCCAGCCACTAAGGTGAGAAGTTCTAGAGTGGCAAAAGGTGTTATTTCTCCAAGAAGGCCAAGGGGTCAAGCATAGGTAAGAGTGTTTGCTAGGACCAGAAAAAGAAGCTGTAGCCGCACCTGAAGTTATTACAGGTATGGCTTAATTATATGATTCAGAAGTATATTTATTGATTGATTCTGGCTCCACACATTCTTTTGTTTCTACAAGCATGACATTACATGTTGTTATTTTGGAGCCATTAGATAGTCCATTGATTGTTAGTACTCCTATAGGGAGGAATGTGATAATAAGTCAGGCATATAAAGACAGTAACTCTTTATTGATGGTGCTAGACTGTTAGTGGACTTAATGCCTTTAGATTTAAAGGGCCTAAATGTGATATTTGGAATGGATACCTTAGAGAAATATCATGCAAAGTTAGATTGTAGCCTCGAAGAGGTAGAATTTGATCTTGGCAAGGGTGAGAAGGTGACTTCTAAGGGAGAAAAAAACACCATCACCAAGAATGATTTCAAGTTTGCTAGCTGACAGGATGATGAGAAAAGGGTATGAAGCCTTTTTAGCACCCGCTGTAGACACCAAGGTGAATGAAGGAAAGTTAGAAGATTTCCCAATTGTGAGGGAATTTCCAGACATGTTTCTAGAAGACTTACTTAGTTTGCCACCAATTAGGGAAATCAAATTCACCATCGATCTGATTCCAGGTACCACACCTATTTCTATACCACCCTATAGAATGGCTCCAGCTGAGTTGAAGGAGCTTAATGAACAATTGGGAGAACTGTTAGAGAAGGCGTATGCAAGGACAAGTCCATCACTATGGGGAGTGCATGTTCTATTTGTTAAAAAGAAGGATGGAACATGGCGCATATGAATTCACTAACAAAGGCTCAATAAGGTGACCATTAATAATAAGTATCCTCTGCCACGAATCGATGATCTGTTCAACTTGCTACAATGAGCAAATGTCTTCTCCAAAATTGATATCAAGTCAGGCTATCATTAGCTCAGAATCAGAGAATGTGATGTACACAAGAAATCCTTTGGGACACGTTATGGGTATTATAAGTTCCTAGTCATGCCATTTGGATTGACCAATGCTCCAGTTGTATTCATGGATCTCATAAATAGGGTCTTCAATGAATATCTGGACCAATTTGTCATAGTATTTATAGATGACATTCTGTTTTATTCCAAGAGGGAAGAGGGAAGTAAGAATATCTCAAGATAGGATTGAAAACGCTAAGGGAGAAGGAGCTTTATGTCAAATTCAGTAAGTGTGAATTTTGGCTTCATAAGACAGTATTCCTTGGACACGTAATTTTGAAGGATGGGATACATATCGTTCCGAGGAAAATTGAAACAATGGTGAAATGGCATGCACCAGAGATAGTGGCAGAAGTGAGAAACTTTTTGGGTTTGTCAGGATATTATGGGAGGTTTGTGGAAGGATTCCCCATGATAGCTGCTCCAATGACGAAGTTATTAAGGAAAAATCAGAAGTTTATCTGGAGTGATGAATGTTAGAAGAGCTTTGAGTAGCTTAAGCATAGATCGACAAGTGCTCCAATTCTGACCTTGCCCATAAGAGATGAGGGCTATACAGTATATAGTGATGCTTAAAGAAAGGGTTTGGGTTGTGTGTTGATGCAAGAAGACAAGGTAATAGGTTATGCCTCGTGACAGCTAAAGCCTTATGAATTGAATTACCCGACCCATGATCTAAAATTAGTAGCAATAATTTTTGACTTGAAAATTTGGAGACATTATCTGTATGAAGTTCATACGAGGATTTTTACAGATTATAAAAGTCTTAAATACTTATTAAGCAATAAAAGAAGGGTGTGGCAGAACATGCAAGCAAATGTCTAGTGTATTAGCAAGTCAAGGCTGAACACCAGGCACCACCAGGCAAGTAAAGGCCATTATCCATTACTTGGTGGAAGTGGCAAAAGATAACCATAGATTTTCTAATGGGTTTGCCCAAGACCAGTAGGAAGCACCATGCCATTTACGTTATTGTTGACCATTTGACAAAATCAACCCATTTTCAAGCAATTAAATAGACAGATTCTCTGTATGTGCTAGCAAAGAAGTACATTGATGAGACAGTGAGATTGTATGGGATTCTAGACTCCATAGCTTCTGATAGAAATCCTCAGCTTACTTCGAGATTTTGGGAAAGCATGCAAGAAGCTCTAGGGACCAAGCAAAATTTTAGCACTGCTTTCCATCCCCAAACATATGATCAATCTGAGAGGACCATTTGAACCCTTGAAGGAATGCTCAAGGCATATGTGATGGATTTTAAATGTTCATGGGATGAGCACTTACCATTTTTCGAATTTGCTTACAATAATTCATACCACTCGAGCATTCTGATGGCTCCTTATGAAGCACTATATGGAAGAAGATGTAGAACTCCTGTATGCTTGAATGAAGAAGGAGAAAGGAAATTAATTGGACCAGAGTTACTCCAGATGACTATTGATAAGGTTAATCTAATTAAGCAAAGGCTTAAAGCAGTTCAAATTAGAATAAAGAGCTATACTGATGCATACCGAAAGGAAATGGAATATGAAGTTGTTGAGAAAGTATTTCTTAAGATATATCCTTAAAAAGGAGTCATAAGGTTTGGAAATTATGGCAAATTGAGCCCAAGATACATTGGTCCTTACGAAATTGTTGAGAGGATTGGACCACTGGCTTATAGATTCCATAATTGTCACAGATGCGTGATGTCTTTCACGTTTCCATGTTAAGGAGGCATATATCAGATCCCTCCCACATCATTCAAACCACTGAGGTTCAATTGAGAGATGATCTTGTTGGAACACTTATAGAGAAACCCTAATCTTAAACCTATTAGGAATATGAATATAATAATTCTAAACCCATTAGGATTATGGAATATGAATATAATAATTCTAATAAGTTTCGTCCCATATTATATTTCATATAATGAAAGCTCGACAACTTAATTGATTCTAGGCTAATAAATATATCCATATATATTTATTTAATGCCTAATAAATTAGGACCAAGAGAATAAGCCCAAATCACATCACTATTTGTATGCGACCCTGTAGGCTCATTAGATGTTGGCAATGGGCTTGATCACACTTCAAGGCCCATAAGTCATAAGTGGCCTCTAGCAAGACATTATGACTACCT
>JAOSBN010074966.1:0-12871 GCA_027563595.1 Erythroxylum suave | reverse complement strand
AATGAGAATGAGAAAAAAATTTATGGTTTCAAAATTAGTGATTTTCATATTAATGCTTTATGATTATTGATGCCATGCGAAGTGTTAGTGATTGCTCGTAGCGCACCCTTATCGTAGGATATGTATCGGGATGACCTACGGGCATCTCGGTGTATACCCTAGGGTGAGGGGGTGCTACATTAAAACATCAACTAATTACAGTACTGGTGTTGACTATTCCATCTAGATCTAGAAGATATGTTGGATATAGTGATGCTTCACACCAATGGTTAGGATGTGTTTTGATGCAATGTGGAAAAGGGATTGCTTATGCTTTGAGATAGTTAGGGTTTCATGAGTTCAGCTATTCAGTTCATGTTTTAGAGCTTACAATATTAGTATTGCTTTGAAAATTTGGAGATATTATTTATATAGTGAAACAATTCAGATTTTACAGCTCATCGAAGTTTGAGATATTTGCTGATTAAAAAGGAACTTAATATGAGACAAAGGAGGTAGATTGAGTTGCTTAAGGATTATGATTGCGCGATAGAGTACCATACAAGTAAGGCTAATGTTGTAGCTGATGCATTAAATAGGAAATCCAATAGCAGTGTAGCACAAATTCAAGCATCGAGGTTACCAAATCTAGTTCAACTAAGAGCATTGAATGTTGAGCTAAGTTTGGGGTAGAATGAAGCAGTATTAGCTATGTTTAAACTTAGACCAATATTACATGATAGGATCAGAAAAGCTCAAAACAAAGGAATTAGTGAAAATTATAGAGAAGTTAAAAGATAATTTGATTTTTGAGTTTGAGTAGAGAAATAGCACATTATGGTTGAATAAGAGATTATCTGTACCAGAGATTGATTGTCTGAAAAAAGAAATTTTGGAGGAAGAACACGTAACAGCCTATGCTATGCATCTTAGTAATGCCAAGATGTATAATACTTTAAAACAACATTTTTGATGGCCAAGGATGAAGAAGCAAGTGGCTGAATATGTTGTAGGTATTTGACATGCTAACAAGTTAAGGCAGAACATCAGGAACCAATTGGGAAACTACAGTGAATACCTATTCCAGAGTGGAAATGGGAGAGGATTACGATGGATTTTATTATAGGTTTACTGAGAACTTTGAGGCAGTATGATGTGATTGAGCCCAAGTTTATTATCTAAATTGGCAACACTTTTATGGCCTTTACTATGCTTTTCGATTCCTAATTCTTAATTTTATGCTTAAATTAATTCTTGAGTGTGCATTTTTAGTTAATGCAATTTGATAGTAAAAATTTTCACAATTGGTATTAATTGCATCTTTTAAGTTTTCGAAGAACAATTGATATTGTAAATTGCTATTTTTGATTGTAGGATGCTCAAGGAGAAGGGAGTAAACATGCTAAATTGAAGTCAACAGGAGATAGCCTTCGGGAAAAGTTCTCCATAGCGAAGAACAAAGAATCAGGTGAAGCTTTCAGGAAAAGTTTGCTGCGGCAAAGGATCCAGGAAAGACGTAATGCCACGGTGAGCCTGCCTGTTGTCGTGACGAAACGTCGAAAACCCGACCATATTTGCGAAAATCCTTTCACTCTTCTGACCTGACCTGCGACCCTACATTTAAAAACATGCCAAATTAGGTTATTCGGAAGGGAAGACTCGACAGAAATACATTTGGGAGAGCTACCATAGGCACTTCATCTCTCACTCTCGACCTTCATCCATCGTCACTGATTTTCTTTACTTCTCATCGTTGCTCACATCTAGTTGTTGCTGCTATGGATGCTATCGCTGTATTTACAGAAGTGAGTGCTCTCAGAGTGATGCTTGGCGAAACACCATTTCCTCTTAAAGATGTAGTGATGGCTTGAGTTCGATCAGCTTTAAAAGGGAGTTGTTTTACATTGTCATATTGGATTACATTGTTATAAACTCCTAAGTTAGGATTTATGCCTTGTAGTTAGATTTTTCTTCATTAGAGTTTAATCAAGAGTTGAACAATGCACTATGTTATGGATTTGTTTATGTCGAACTTGGATGGTCAATATATGAAGTTTCATATATGTCTTTCTGGTGATTGTGTTAATGCTCTTTTCTCTGCCTAGTTGTGTTTGATATTGAGATTATGCTTGATCCAAATTGACCACTTGCATTAACTTGCCCATTACACACACTAAGATGCATTCAACAAGGTTTTAAGAAATGGAGTTCATTGATTAAAACCCTAGACTTAAAGAGTTCTTTAAGGTTTATCATTCGGAAACTTAGTGAAAATTTCTCCCAAAGATTTGTTTAGAACTATGATAGCCAAAGCTTGTTTTCAAGAGGATTTTATCACATTATCATTGTTTGAGTTTTCACTTTTCATTTCCCAGAAAATCCTAAAATACCTTTTTTCACACTTTTCTTTCATTTAGTTCAAGTCATTTAGTTTAATTAAAACAATCCAAAACCCCACTCTTAATTAATTTAGTTTGCATTTCTTGACAATTAGGCTAGCTTAGATCATTTGCTCTAGGTTCCAATTAAGTGAGATGAATTGGGGTTGCACTCTATATTGCAATCTTTGGAATTAATTTTTTTGGATTCAGTTTCCAACCGAGTGATTCAAAGACTCAACCATACAGTCAATCAAAATGGTGCCATTGTCGAGGAATCAAGCAAATAGTTTTCTTTAGAGTAGCCATTGTCATCTTTGTTCATCGTTGATAATAGGAATCTTTGCTTTTAGATTTCATTTTAGATAGTTTGATTTTATACTTGTCCATAGTATAGTTTTTAATTTTTGTTTGCATAGCATACATTTTGAAAACAAAAACAAAAGCATACTTTCGCAGTTGGATTTTTTCATACTTAGCATCTTTCACACATACCCAACTTCATACATACTCTTACACATCATACACTCACATCCTTCACATCTCACCTTTTATTTGACTTTCTGTTCCTGTGAGTAAATTTTGTTATAATTTCTTTCATTTGATTTGTTTTTGTTGCATGCCCCGGAGAGCTAGACTTGTTCCTTTCCAACCTAAGATTGAGAGGCACTTAAGGAAGATTAGAAAGGAGAGGAAAGAGCAGGAGAGAAGAGGAATAGTTGTGGAAGAGGAGTCGAATCAACCCACTAGTGAGAGTGAGTCGAGAGAAAGAGTGATCATGGCTAAGAATCCCACTTTTATGTAAAATCCTAACTTTCATGCCAACCATCCTAAAAATGGTGATAATGGAGGAAATGGAGAGCATGAGAGAGTTGGAGAGAACAATGGGAATCAGAGACGGAGAACCATTAGGGAGGCAACAACGTCTGATGAAAATTATGACCCATTTACTGTTGCTTGCCCTAATTTTGATGTTAACTTTGAAGTGAAAAGATTACTTATTAATTCTCTTCCTAAATTTCATATTTTGGTAGGAGAGGATCCCTATATGCACTTACAATCCTTGTCTATGATTTCTCAGAGTATGAAGCCAGTGGGAGCTTCATTAGACCAAGTTCTATGGAAGGTTTTTCATTTTTCCCTGGAAGCAAAGGCATGGGAGTGGTATATGAGCCTTCCAATACATGTAGCAAATGCCTACCATAGCTGGGCCCATTTGGGGAAAGTTTTCTTGGAGAAGTATTTTCTAGCTTCCAGGACTTCATCAATGAGGAAAGAGATTTATTTAGTAAGGCAATATTATGATGAGTGTCTGTATGATTATTGGAATCGCTTACAGGACCTATTGTCCAGATGCCCCCATCACCAGATACCTGATGAACAGTTAGTGCAGTACTTTTATGATGGGTTGAAAAGTCAAGGTAAGGGTATGATGGATGCAGCATTAGAAGGTTCTTTGATTGATCTTATAGCATCAGAAGCATGGGATTTGATCAAGAAGATGGCTCTAAATCATCAACAGTATAGTGCGAGAGATACCAAAGGGGTCCATGAGTTGGGAGCTTCAACAACTCAAATTAGAAGAATGGAGAGTTTGGAGTCTAAGGTTGACTCATTGGAGAACAGAATCCCGTCACAATTGTCTTTCATCACTGCAAAATTGAAGAACATGAATGTGCATCGACCATCATCTTCAATGGATCTTACTGCACCTAGTTGTGATACTTGTGGGTTGGTAATGCACATAACTAGTGTTTACCTAGTCGGTATGAGGAGGTGTCAGCAGTGTATCTGAGAAGAACAAATCAGAAATGGGACCCCTACTCCAACACTTACAATGAGGGTTGGAAAGCTAATCCAAAATTTAGTTGGACGAATGAAGAGGGGAGAGCCCCAAATAGATTTTAACAAGGAGGAGGAGCTGGTACTTCTACTAACCAACTCTCCAACCCATAGCAAGCTCTGACTGTCCCAACCAAAGAGGACACTAATCAACTGCTGCAAAATATGATGACTTTGATAAAGAAAGAAAGGAATTTTAACACCAAGCAATTCAATGCACTAGCCACGATCATCCACTAGGATTCCTCTAAAACAGCTGCTAGGTTCAATGCTTTAGAGAAGAGAATGGAGCAATGGGAGACAAAGGTAGAAAATATCAACTCTTATATGACCAAGCCATAAGCAATGGAACAATTCCTTTTAACACTACGATGAATCCAAAAGGTCTGAGTGCAATTGCCTTGAGAAGTGGGAAACAAGTGCAGGAAACGAGTGCGGTTTACTGATCAAGAAGAAGAAGCATGTGATGAGGAAATTGAGAGTAAAGAAATGCCTCTCCTATAGGAGAAAATTAAGAAGTTTGAAAGTTTCAAGGAAGAGCCCTTATTGAACGAAAGGAAGCCGGCATGAAAGAACAAAGGAGCTACTTCAGAGAGTTCCAAGGACAAATTTGAGCATAGGGAATCTAGCAAGCATAAAGCCAAAGGTAAGGAGGTAAATCTTTAAGACCTTCCTTTTCCAAATTCATATTTGATGAGTAAGCGTATGAATGAGTGTAAGCATGAAAAATGATATAATTAATTTATTTGAAAAAGTTGAAGTCAATGTTCCCTTGCTTGATTTAGTGAAAAGAGTTTCGACCTATGCTAAGTACCTTAAGGACTTGTGCACCAACAAGAGGAAGTTTAGGCCAAATGAGAGAGTCAAGTGAGTTTAAATGTGTCAGCCTTGTTTAAACCTCAAATTCTGGTCAATCTTTTACCATTCCATGCACAATAGGGAAAGTTACCATAGGAAAAGCCTTGTTAGATCTAGGGGCAAAAATTAATGTGATGCCTATGTCTGTCTATCAATCATTAGGAGTTAAGAGTTTAAGACCTACTTATGTTGTGTTACGAATGGCTGATAGATCATTTAGGCATCCAGTGGGAATTATCGAAGACATTTTGGTCTAGGTAAAAGGTTTGGCTTTACCAGCTGATTTTTATGTGCTTGATATATCTTTTGAAGTTGTGCAGGACACTTCCTTAATTCTAGGGTGACCATTCTTAAGGACTGCCAGCACCATGATTAGCATGACAGAAGGTAAGATCACTATGAAGGTGGGCGATCAACAGGTTAGCTTTAATATTTATGAAGATATGAAACACCCTCATGAGGACTATTCCCTTTTAGGAGTGAACATGTTAGATGTTATGGTTGATGATGCATGCATTAAATTTAAATAGACGATGTACCCATTTTCTGATGATTCCTTGGAGGAGATATTTTCTACTGATGTTTTAGGTGGACTACGGAGTGAGGACGATAGTACGAAATTGGAAAGTGGCCGAGTTACTTCGTCACAGAATGGCTATGAGCAAAATGTCCCACAGGATCTGAAGGACCCACCTTAAACATTAGGTTGTTTCTCTTCTTTCACTTACAATGTACTTCTACATGTTAATTGAAAATGAGATGATATTGTTTTGTATGAGTATGTTGGCTATGTGTAGGGGAGGAACTTAATCAGGAGGATTAGGTTTAGTTTTAAGTAGGATTTAGGTTTAGTTGTTTTGTTTCAATAATTTATCTTTCCTTTTGAATTCTACATTTTAGACAATGCATGTCACATCTTTTATGATCAAGGAAACTGGTGTAGATAGTGGGTTGAATGTTGTGTTGAAATGGTTAAGGACTTGTAAATGAGATGAGTATCCCTTAGAATTTTTAATGTCTTTCCCCTTTTTGTGCTTTGGGAAATCTATGCCACAACATGGTACTTTCGCTGTGACGTGGATTGATTATTTCGCCGCGACAAACCTATCAGTCACCGCGGCATCATGCCTCTTAAGCTCCTTCGTCATGATGCAAACCACTTTTTTTCCACTGTGAACAGTGGTATCTAGCTTGCGGCGGCGAGATTTAATTCTTTTGCTTCCTTGTGAAATTCCTCTTTTACCCTTAATGTTCTTCTGATCTTTCGCATACCCTTTTTCTTTTTCAACATTTTATTTATCCCTCCTTCTACACTTACCGACCCCTTCATTCCCTCTCATTTTAATTTATTACATTCCAACTACGCTGTGGTGAACCCAAGCTACCAAGAGATCTCTCTTCGTTATGTTACTCTTCCTTCTATTAGTCCTCGTGCATTGTTTATGCTCGTTTCCTTCTCGCCCTTCTTCATAAGTATCCCCTTTTTCATTTTGTTTCCTTTCTTTTAAGTTTCTGTCGATTAGGGTTTGTTTGCCATGGAAAAAAATCGCTTGTACACGGCGACGTGGAAGACTAGCCTGCTCTGCCGCAGCGTGAGACATACGGTTTTTGCTGCAGTGAAGTTCCAGATTTTGATATTTTAGTGAATTTGTTTAATCCTTATGTTTATTTTTCTTGTTTTCTACAGGAAAATGCTTTAAACCAAGAACGCTTCCTACCGACCTCCTACCTCTTCATCTGACTTCTCCCTTTTGTCTTCCTCCACCCATTCCTCCCATCCATCACACTCCTCAGCTCCTTCTGCTCAGCTAGTTGATGTTGCCTATATTGCCTTAGCTGAGCAGATTGAAGCTAGACCGATCCTTAAGGAGTGTCTCTTTCCCTTAATAATCCTTTCATTCGTCATATCATTCATTCTAAGCTCTAAGGATTAGTTTGCCCCAGGGATAAGGGAAATGACAAATTTATCTGTTATTTCTATATATGCCCACTTTCATGAAACCCTAGAAATTAATTTCTGGGATGTCATTGTTCCTACCCCTTTCACCGTCACTATCCGCGAGCATTATGACCTGGCCCCCATCCTCCGCTGCCACTAGGAGCAGCTTATCCACAACAAACCTTGAGATAATGTCCTATGTACCCTCTGTCCTAAGGGTGCCATGTGGCATCAACCTCGCCTCTCTCAATGCTATCTTAAGGGTTCTGACGTCCGCCCTGAGGCCCGTCCTTGGCTCCACCTCATTTGCAACAACATCGTTCCCACCTTCCACCTGGCATACATCATTAAACACCAAGCCATTTATTTATATCTCCTTATGACCGGTCGCCTGGTCGATATAGCCTCTGCCATTGCCTCTGTCCTTCGTGATTCCATCACCATAGCACATCTCAACCATTTCATCATCTTTCCTCACCTCGTTACCAACATATTTCGGGCCCATAATGTCTAGAATTATGTTAATGATAGCTATTTCGACCTGGCACCCTTGTTTAGGTATGTGTGCCTATGACAACCCTACTTACAGCCTCCTCTACGGCCACCCCCCACCCCCTCCTGAGCCTAGCTCCATCCCAGATGTTGCTACTTCCAATTCCGAGGCCTTGCCTCTCGAGGACACTCTACCCACTCCTGCACCTACTGATGCGATTACTTTATAGGCACTCCTCTGTTGAGTGGCTACCTTGCAGGAGACCCTTCTTTAGGTGGAAGCCCAACAGGAGTAGGATGGTCAATATCGCCGACGAATGGATGCTTTGATTGCGGCGCAACTGCATTTTCTGCTTCCTTTCGAGGAAGATGACCCCATTGCCGGTGCCGGCACATCAAGGGCAGACCATTCGAACGCCGTGGAGGATTCCACGAGAGATTAGTTCAAGTGCATTTCTCTTGTATTTTCTTTTTTTTGTTATTTTTCTTTTAGTTCATTAGTGGGATATTCACATCCTTTTGTACAGTCTAACTTTTTCCTACCCATTAATAGATATATTTCTTTTTCTCCGTCCACTTTACTCGTATGGCACTTTCAAATTCTATCTCTTGTTCTTTTTCATTGAGGACAGTGTGTTATTTAAGTGTGGGAAAGCTTTTCTCATCCTATATCTCTTGTTTGTGCTCCATTTTGACCATTTGTATGTTTGTGTTTGTCATTTATGCATACCTGTAAACTTGGTGAATGTGAAATTGAGTTTCTGCCATTTTTCACTGCGGCATACTATGCTTTCGATGTGGCCAAAAACTAATTTCTCACTGCGGCGAGATTGCTTGTCGCCACAGCAGTGATTGCTCAACACATTTGCCCCGGCAAGCTCATTTTTTGCCACGACGTCACACTGTTGTAGGACCAATTAATGTTAAGAAATTTTTCTCAATTTAAAATTCTCCCTCATTCGACTCTTGTCACTTTTGTTTGTCAAAGAATTTATAAATTTCAAAGTGATTCTTGAGATTTTGAAAATACTTACCATTCTTTAAATGTTAGTCAGACTTGACAAATTTTATTTTCAATGTTTTCAACACAAAGTAAATGAAGGCATGCTGATAAAGTAGCACTTTATGTTTTTAAAACTTGAGATTGTTCATGGAGATATTACCCTTGTTGGAAGGATATTTTGGCCTAAATTTTTCAATTCTTGTGTACATCTGCTTATTTCATATCTCTCTAGCACTTGTTTCAATTCTTAATCAAAGCTTTATGAACTAGAATTTTGTTAACATGATAGGGGCATTCTTTCAAAATCCCTTGACCCAAACATAATCCCATAAACACTGATCCATTGCTAGCCCCTTGAGCCATTATTTTTTAGTACATGCATGCATCTTTGTATGATGTCAATAGGTTATTTTGTATTTAGGTTCTACTTGTGTCTTCTAAATAAAGAAAAAAATTAATATATTTTTTATATGTATGTGTTATATTTATGTTGAAAAAACAAAAAAAACAAAAAAGAAAGTATCATTTGTGTAGATATTGTCTTACTGTTGACATCTATTTTATAATTATAGTGCATGTACTCATACTTTTTCTTCCTTCGTCCATTCCATTCACTTCATATAGCCTTCCGTGCATTACAACCTTGAAAAGTCCTCTTGATTTTCAAAATTATAGCTCTTGTAGCGAAGAAGTAGGACTGTTACAAGCTTATGCTAGAGAATGGACTAAGTGGATCTTAAAGTGAAAATATCCCTAACCACAAGTGAGATGAGAGCAAACACTTTACCTTGAGTGAAATCTTTTTTTGCTCAATCTTTTGGATTAAACTCTTACAGTGTTTATTTTCTTGGCACTTTTTCGCTCTGCTTTGGTTGATCTATGAGAAAGTTATTTTTTCCAATTTCCTATTATTGTTCTAAGCATGGTAAGAATTTTTCGTTTACACTTGTGTCTCTTTGACTCTTATAAACTTTGTCCAGGAGTACAAAGGTTTAAGTGTGGGGGAATTTGATTGAGCCCAAGTTTATTATCTAAATTGGCAACACTTTTATGGCCTTTACTATACTTTTCAACTCCTAATTCTTAATTTTGTGCTTAAATTAATTCTTGAGTGTGCACTTTTATTTAATGCAATTTGATAGTAAAAATTGTCACAATTGGTATTAATTGCATCTTTTAAGTTTTCTAAGAACAATTGATACTACAAATTGCTATTTTTGATTGTAGGATGCTTTAGGAGAAGGGAGTCAACATTCTAAATTGAAGTCAACAGGAGATAGCCTTCAGGAAAACCTTGTCGCGGCAAACCCATCTGTCGTTGTGGCGAAGAACAAAGAATTGAGTGAAGCTTTCAGGAAAAGTTCACCACGGCGAAGGATCCAAGAAAGACGCAACATCACGGTGAGCCTACCTGTCGCCGTGAAAAAATGTCAAAAAGCAAACCATATTTGGGAAAAATCTTTCACTGTTTTGACACAACTCGCGACCCTCCATTTAAAAACATGCCAAATTAGGTTATTCGGAAGAGAAGACTCGACAGAAATACATTCAGGAGAGCCAACACAGACACTTCATCTCTCACTCTCGACCTTCATCCATCATCACCGATTTTCTTTACTTCTTATCATCGCTCTCATCTGGTTGTTGCTGCCATGGATGCTGTCAGTGCATTTACAGTAGTGAGTGCTCCCGGAGTGATGCTTGGCTATGTTAAGTCAAGAGGACTTCACGATGACTAATTTTGATGACAGTCAAATAATAATAATGTTAGAAACAAATGAACATTTTGACAAATGTGTTAAGTGTGCAGACAAAGTATAGAACAAAGACGTAGAAGAAATCATAGATGTGAAGTCAATATAGCCGCGAAGTCGAAAGACGCAAGTCAATATAGACGCAAAAGACAACATAGACGAAAGTAACTATAGGCACAAAAGACAACATAGACGTAAATGACAATGCAGATGCAAGTCAACATAAACGCAAAAAACAATACAGAAACAAGTCAACATAGACGCAAAAGACAATACAGACGTAAGACAACACAGTTGCAAATCAATACATACGCAAGTCAATATAGACGAAAGATAACACAGATGATACAATGAAGATACAGAAGTACGTCGGATAGTTACTTAGTTGGAGTTAGTTACAAAACTCAACTAAATGACGGTTATCAAGAATCAAGAAGCAATTATCAAAGATCAAGAAGCAGTTAGGGACTGAGGCTATAAATACTAGTCGTAGACAAAGATTTCAGAAGCTAATGAATCTTATGATCTGACGAATCCTACGAGTCTTACAATTTTGAGAAATCAGTGATCTTTGGGTGCTTAATTAGAAAAGAGAAATTTTGTAGTGTGATACTGAGAGAGCTAAACCTACTGTAACAATAGCTCACAATATCTTTTTTTAGTGAGAGAAAGAAATGGCAGATAGCCTGGAGAGGCTAAGATAGCTGAAAGAATACTTTATGTAAAAGACCTGAAGAGGCTTTGGAAGGGAAGAAAGAATACTTGTAATTGTTTGGAGTATAGTGAAACACTCAGACGAACTCTGAGGACTAGACGTAGCCCACAGTTTGGGGTGAACCAGTATAAAAATCGCGGCGTCTACTTTCTATTCTTCATTTTATTTTGTTATTAAACAATCATATATAAGTTATTTACGATTTAACTATGTAATAATTTTTGTATAATCCTTGTGATATCTTTTTAACAAGAAAGAAAAGTTCTTAGCAAGATTTTGTATTAACAAAAAAAGGATACACCATTCAACCCCCCTTCTGTGTATCAACTTTCTTATACATAAAGTCTATACTAATGTGTAATTTACTTCAATTGGTATCAGAGATCAGTTTCCAAGAACCACCTTTACAAGGTGATGACAAGGATCCATGGCAGAATCACATGTTTTTATAGCTGAAGGTGCCTCCGTCAGAAGACCTCCTGCATTCAATGGTGAAGATTATCATTATTGGAAGGACAAGATCCAACTCTTCATAGAATCCACACACATTGATCTTCGGGATATCATCAAGAAAGGACCATACAAACCAGTAGATGATGAAGGAAATGCCATTCCTCGCAACAGATGGTCAACTGATCACAAAGCTAGATTATAACACATACACAATTTTTTGTTTTTTGTTTATGTTTTTTATAGAATACACAAGTAGAATCAATATACAAAATATCCTATTGAATCCATACAAAGATGTGCTCATGTACTAAAAAATAATGGCTCAAGGGGCTAGCAATGGATAGGTATTTATGGTATTGTGTTTGGGTCAAGGGGTTTTGAAAGAATGCCTCCATCATGTCAACAAAATTCTAGTTCATAAAGCTTTGATTAAGAATTGAAACAAGTTTTAGAGAGATATGAAATAAGCAGATGTACGTAAGAATTGAAAAATTTAGGCCCAAATATCCTTCCAACAAGGGTCATATCTCCATGAACAATCTCAAGTCTTAAAAATATAAAGTGCTACTTCATCAGCATGCCTTCATTTACTTTGTGTTGAAAACATCAAAAATAAAATTTTTTAAATCTAACTGTCACTTAAAGAATGGTAAGTAGTCTCAAAAACTCAAGAATCATGTTGAAACATATAAATTCTTTGACAAACAAAAGTGACAAGAGTCGAATGAAGGAGAATTTTAAATTGAGGCAAAGTTCTTAACATGAATTTGTCCGGCAACAGTGTGACGATGCAGCGAAGAATGAGCTCGCTGCGGCAAATGTATTGAACAATCACTACCGCGGCGACAAGTAAGTTCGTCGTGACGAAGAAATGAGTTCATGGTTGCGGCAAAAAATGGTAGAAACTCAATTTCACATTCACCAAATGTACAAATATGCATACACAAACATATAAATGGCCAAAATGGAGCACAAACAGACATTGTCCTCACTGAAAAAGAGAAAGTAATAAAAGTTAAAAGTTCCATAAGAATAAAGGGGAAGGAGAAAAAGAAATTTATATATTAATGGGTTGAAAAAAGTTAGACCGTACAAAAGGATCTGAGTAGCCCCTAAAGAACTAAAAGAAAAATAACAACAAAAAGAAAATACAAAAGAAATGCACTCGAACTAATTGCTCATGGAATCGTCCGTAGGGTCTGTGAAGTGGGTCATCTTCCTCATAAGGAAGAAGAAAATGTAGGTGCACGGTAATCAAACAATTAATCTGCCAGCGATATTGCGGATCCTGCTCTTATCGGGCTGCCACCTAGAAAAGGGTCTCCCACAAAGCAGCCACTTAGTGGGCGAGCGCCTGTAAAGTAATTGGATCAGCAGGTGCAGGAGGAGTCGGAGTGTCCTCAGGAGGCAAGGTCTCGGAATGGGAAGTAGCATCATCTATGATGGAGGTGGGCTTGG
>JAOSBN010074935.1:0-12876 GCA_027563595.1 Erythroxylum suave | reverse complement strand
AAGGGGTTTGTTCTTTTCCTAAGTTCTTTCCTTGTTATCATCTTCTCCAAATTTCTTCCCATACACAGAGTTTTCCACCAAACTCCTTCTAAGAGTTAACTTTGATTTTCCATATCCCTCACCACTTCCCCTACCGCTAAGTGTTTCTTATACCTTAAGAAAAACCAGAAGTTGATTAGTGTTCACAGAGGAGTACGTAATTTTGTATGGAATCAGGGCTTGAAGATAGTTGAAGCTTTTGGAGTCTTCAACGAGTAAGTAGTGAATAAAATTGTTAAGAGTTGTGGACTTTTGAAATAAAGTTGATGAACTTAATTTCAATGCATAATCATAGCATTTACGTATAATTATATTCTTGAACACTATGTTATGGGGATAAAAATTTGGAGATATGGTGTTATTTAGGTTTTGATGGATTATTAAGGATCAGGTATTGTGGAAATGGTTCTTGGAGTTGAATTAGCAATGAAATGATGCATAGGATTAGTGTAGAGAGTTAGATATAGAAAGGTGATAAGCTTTGTTTCTTCACTGAGCATGTATGAATACATAGGTGTTTATACGAGAGTCAATAAAGACTTAGAGATGTTCAAGAAAAAGATTTTTGAGTTGAGGAGTGTAGACTTATCATGTGTGTTTTATCGTTTGTGTTTGACTTTTTATCGTCTGTGTTTGACTTCTTATCGTCTATGTTTGACTTCTTATCGTCTATGTTTGACTTCTTATCGTCTGTGTTTTATCATCTGTGTTTGACTTCTTATCGTCTATGTTTGACTTCTTATCGTCTGTGTTTTATCGTCTGTGTTTGACTTTTTTTTCGTCTGTGTTGAGCACCTATTGTCTATATTTTTATCGTCTATAGTTGACTTTCTTTCGTCTGTGTTTCATTCCATCTGCCTTTAGACACTTCGTTTGTCTTCTGATGTATCGTCTGTGTTTCATTCCGTCTGTCTTTAGACACTTCATCTGTCTTTTTGCGTATTGTCTATGTTTGTCATTTCATCTGCCTTTAGCCATCGTCTGTGTTTTGAATATTCATCTGTTTCTGCATTGTCTACTTTTGTTTTGTCTACTTTCTGCTTATATGATCAAATTATATCAATTGCACTCTCTGATTTGACGTGAATAGTAGACTAGAAAGTCAAAGTTTGGAGAAAAATCTGAAATGGCTCATTAGGTTGTGAAATTGGATTTAAATGGGTTGTTAAGGTATAAACCCTACGAACAATGCTAGTTAAGTGAGGTTCGATATCTGACTGTGGTTGTGATAACCCTGATGGAAGGATACCCGGGATTGTCATGAACATGCATTGTACATAATTCATTTCATACGTGTGCATTGTTAAACAATGATCATTGTGAAAAGTGTGATATATGTGTATGTTATTTGTTATAGAGGAACAGTTGGAACGTCAACTTTCAGACATTGCCGACACTTCCAGGCATTAGCTTCAGGAGCAACTCGTGAGTAACCCAGATGGTTTCTCTCAATTATTTTTTGCTTAAGTTATACTGTGAATGATAAATGAATGTGTTTGATTGTGGATTCCGGATAGAAGGTCCGATGAATGTGAATGAGGATTGAGATATTGAAGTGCTACTTGTATGTGAATGTGAAGACTTATGTGCTATATAAGGTGATTGATTGTGTTACATGCATTCCACTCATGAATGCATAATCAGATAATGGAAGTTATGACTAGAGTAGCCAACGATCAGAGTTTAAAGCTCAACGAGTGAAAATGAGCCTCGAGCTCACGAGTATTTTAGAGCCTCAGGCTCAACGTGTAATGAGCCCTGTGTCCTCTATGGATAAGGGACAGCTTACAATGAGCCCGGTATCCAAATAGATACGGGACAGTTTACGCACTCGATCACAACAATGAAATAATTGGAAAAGAGTCTCATGAGCATTACATATACATTTGTTTAAGTGTGTGGATTGATTGAAATGAAAAATTTGTTTATGCCTAAGTGAGATTGTGATACGCAATCAATAAATTGAAAATATGAATATGTTATGTGTAATGATGTGATGCATGAAATGAGAGAACCATCGATGATAGTTGCCTCATTGAGTTTACAAAACTCACCAAAATTGTAACGTTATCTTTTCAGGGCCGAGAGACGACTCTAGCTACAAAGAGGTTCTACCAGCCATGTAGATTGTGTTTTAGCAAGAGAGGACATGGCTTAAAGGTCGGTCAGCTGGGATTTTTGGGCAAATTAGATAGACTATGTGTATTTTCCTCTTTCATGTAGTATTTTTGTACTAGGCTTAATGATATACATGGAGTAGGTGTTGAAAGATACAATGTAGACTTTCGATTTTGCAAAATGAAATGAGGAAAAATGTTGGGTTTCAAAATAGTGTGATTTCCATATGATGCTTTATAATGAATAATGGTGTGATGCCATGTGAAGTCAATGTAGTGATCGAACATAGCTCACCCTTATCGTAGGATATGTACCGGAATGACCTCCGGGCGTCTCGGTGTGTACCCTGCGGTCAGGGGGGTTACATATATATATACATATATACATATATTTGTAGAATTTAATTAATTATTAAACAATAATGTGTTCTAATATTAGAAAAATAGCCTATTTAGTGAAACAATAAAAATATTCACATGTATTGATTGAAATTACTCAAAGACAGTTGGAAGAATTGAAGAAAAAACTAATATACAAAAACTTTAGTGTTTTGGCATTTCAGTATACTTTTTACGCCTTTTGGCATTCCTATCCCTCTTTGAAGCTAGATAAACCTAGAACGAAGGCAAAAAAAACTAACAACTATGCAAGCTAAAACGATTTTATAGAAAATAAAGAAAAATAAAGTGATAAATTAATATCATAAGATAAAATTGTTTTTAATTTTGTAGGGCGAAAGGAAAAAGAATTCCCTAGAAAAGCTGTAAGAAGATATATATATATATATATATATATATATATATATATAATGAACCATGAATTATTAATTATTATATTATTAAGTTTTACTATTTGATGAGGAGAAGGTCTTTGCTTCCACTGAATTACTTAAAGATGCATTTTTGGGACATTGTTGTCTATGTAACTTTCTTGGTTACTTTTCTCCTTTAATTACGTCTTTTTCCTCATCTTGACCATTTATTTCAGTTGCTTTGGTGAAGATAATAAGGTATTAGAAGGAACTGTGAATTATTAATTATTATATTATTAAGTTATGATTTATTAAGAATTGTAGTTTTAACAATTTTAATCTTTCATATAAAACTGAAATTAAAATTAAAATTTTAAAAATTTGACATGAAAACTTTTAAAGATTCTTAATATATATATATATATATGATATTGTCTATATATATTTTAGGTGCAAAAAAATGTATTATGATCGTAGAAAAAACAAATATATTTATTTTAAATTGAATATAGATTAGTATTTAAAAAATAATTTGATATATTAGGTATTTAGTCATTGTATAGTACGATATTATGATTGAACTAATTAATGATAATTTAGATTTAAATAATTTTATATTATGTTGGTAAATTTTAATATATAACATACATTTGCGAAAATTAGTTATTTGAATGAATATTGATTTTCTATTCAAATGAAGATTAGTTATTTGAATGAATATAAATTTTCTATTCAAAAGAAATTAATAATTTTGGAAAAGAATCATGTATACAATGTTTCGGAATAAATTATTTCAACAATAATTTTATATATTTGATATTTAATCGTTGTATACTGCGATATTATGATTAAAGTTGTATATTAAGGGCTAAAATATAAAATAAATAATTTTATATTATGTTGGTAAATTTAATATATAACGTAAATTTACAAAGATCAATTGCATTGCTTTTGATAAGTTTATAATATTTTATATGACGTTTTAATCATTGTAACAATAATTTTAATTTTTAATTTTTTTAAATAAAAAATAAAACTTTTTATATAAGATAAGATTATTAATATGTAATTGTTGTTTTTCAATGTATAATTATAATATATATTCGTAGAATTTAATTAAATATTAAATAATAATATTTCCAATATGAGCAGGAAATAGTCTACAAAGTGAAATAAAAAAAATTCATATGCATCGGTTGAAAGTGCTCAAAGACATTTAGAAGAATTGAAGAAAAAATTAACATACAAAAATTTTATCGTAAAATATCAAAGCACCAAATAAATAAAGTAAAACTTGATATAATATTTTATCATAAAAGTAAAGCATACCTCGATAGCACAAAGCAAATGCAAGGTCGGACAACAATACCTACAAAAAAAACAAAAAAGCAATTTCAAAAAAAGACATAAATCAAGTCAAAGCTAGAAATCATTAACATAGGAAAATTATATACATCGATACAAAGTGATATGCTTAAGAAAAAAATGTAAAAATTTAGTTTTAAATAATTTTATACTATGTCGGTAAATTTTAAGATATAATATAAATATATTGAGATTGGTGATTCAAATGAGTATATATTTTTATTCAAAAGAAATTAACAATTTAGAAAGAAAAAGATGATATACATATATAACGAATTTGATATGTTTATAATAGTTTATATTACATTTTTATCATCATAATAATAATTTAAAATTTTAACTTTTTTAAATAAAAAAGAAAACTTTTTATTTTTTATAAGCAGATAATATATAACATACGAAGATTAGTTATTCTAATGAATGTAAATCCTCCAACGGGTTTAACTATCTAGGGCTTCATAGACAATACTATCTTTGATTTCAGCTAATTGTGCTAAATGTCCTTTGTGCCAGTTCTAGAAGAGTGCCAAAGGTAAAACTTATGAGACACTTACACGTTGGAATAATATATACATGACGCTTGTATGCTGGAATAATATATACATCATTATCAGTTTGTATATATTTCCTACTTAATGTTCCTTAATGGTTGAGTTGGCGAGATAAAGAGAGGGACAGAGAAAAGAAAGAAGACTTAGGGTTCTGCTTGATGTTCTAGGTAGTTGATTTGAGGAGACAGAGAGAGGGATAGAGAGAAGAAATAAAACACGGAGTGAGGGTGTGTGGTTTATAGGTGGGAGAGTCTCAATTGTAGTTGGTTAATCTCTGCGAATAAATTGTAGCTGCATAGTAATAATTTGACCCCTTTTAGTGCGCTTAGAATTGTGTTTAGTTTCCTCTCAAGATTACATTTACTCTTACTTATACGTTACAAACATAAAGTAGTTGATTTGAAGTATCTCATTTCTTATTTATAATCACATTATTTGTGCTTTACATCCAAATATATGAGCAGAAAATAACCTATTTAGTGAAATAACAAAAAAATCATTTGCATGGGTTGAAAGTGCTTAAAGACATTTGGAAGGATTAAAGAAAAAACTAACATACAAAATAGGATTATCATTTTCATTGTCTAATATGATTGTGTCAAAATTAATTGTTATTAGAACAACGATCAAAAGCTATGTAGAAAGGTGGAGAGATAAAGAACTTATGAACACCGGATGAAGGTTAAAACTGTTGTTTTGAAGTTCCACCGATCCAAATATATGAGCAGAAAATATCCTATTTAGTGAAGACATTTGGAAGGATTAAAGAAAAAACTAATATACAAAATAGGTTTGGCACTTTCACTGCCTAGTGTGATTGTGTCAAAATAATTGTTATGCAGAAGAACAATAAAAAGTTGTGTTGAAAGATCAAGAGATGAAGAACTTACGAGTGCTGGATAAAGGTTAAAACTTTTATTTTGAAGTTCCACTGATATCTTTAAATGTATTTTGCGTAAAGGATGACTGATAAACAACAAAAAAAGCGATGATACCGTATCAAATGAGCAAGTCATAAATTTTATTGTGTCTGGAAACACCTGTGCATATCTTTCTCTTTTTCCAATGTTTAATATTACTTAATCTTAGTAAAGTTTTTCTTCTTGCATAATTTCAATGCATTTATTGAGAATGGCAGTCATTTCATTTGATTAATTCTCTTAAATGAATAACAATGGAGGCATTTATCAGGTGTTATTATCTTTTTTGATGTTTATCTTATAATAGTTTCATTGTAACCAGTTTGCTTTCCTTCTAGTTCGATTTCTTATATGTTGAATTTTTAGACAATTGTTAATAACGTCTTTATTTTATATTTTATTATAATTAATATTAAACTAACATGTGGTTTACATATATCATAAAGATTATGTGTCATATATATTAGCTTTTTGTAAATATTAACTATTAAAAATATTTTATTTTATTTTATTAAAAAGCTTTTGATCCCTAAATTCTTATGCCTACCATATGCATACATGTTAAACAACTCTAGACGTACATCGCTTACCCATCGCTTTGGATATGTGACTTAAAATAGTATGCCTTATCGATTTCTGCATGTTTGATTTTTTCTAGTTAAAGCAACTTCATAGTTACAGGTAACAAGCTAGTGGAACTAGGGAATAATAAATTCTAAATAATTTGTTTGTGTTTGAAATATGTAATACACTACATTCAAAATTTAGTGAGAAAGGAATCATATGGATGAAGATAATGGACTCACTAAATATATTTACATAAAATTCGTATAAAAAAGATAAAGATTTCATAAATTGGTTATATATTGCATAATTTTATGTACTAAAATTTATAGTCTATAACATCCAAAATCTGCAACCCCAAGCAATCAAATGCTTGCGTTCAGATCAAGTCGAAGCTTCTTGACTAATAATAACAGAGACAGAATGGTAGCGTTACAACGAGGACATTTAGGATTGTTCTTTAAAGCTATAACTTACATACATCAACCAGGACACCCAATAACAAACATTGTCCGTCTGCCATCCATTTCACTTCCATGCATTTGTTCATGTTGTTCCTGTCCTTGGTCTTGGTCAGACAAGAATGTTGGTAGAGATGAAAAGGATCGTTTTTTTAAGTAAGATTGTTTTTCCCTTTTCAGAGCTGATTTGACGTTATCAAGAGTACAAAGGCTCTGTGAATAGCTTGGAGTATAAGTTGAAGGCCCCTGGAGTTTCAATTCCAGGGATATTTCTTCCACAACTGTTTGTGCAGAGAAGTTCTTTAAGTAAGACATGTTGATGTTTTGTAGTTGAGATGTTTTCGTTATGACACGGTGATCGTAGGTATTATTCTTCTTCTCATCCACCATCTGCTTTAGCTTAACAAAGTAATTTTCAAATAAAGAAAAAGATAAAAAGATTCATAGATAAAACGAGATAACTGTAGGAAACACAAACTATTCAATAACAAAAGAAAAGAGAAAAAAATAGGTTCAAACAAAAATTACAAACTAATACCCAACAAGAAAAAAAAGATTGCAAGTTGCACGGATATCACCTTTAGCTTCATGTGAGGGAGCGGAATAGCTTGTGAATCATTACGAACAAGAATTTTTTATAACTAGTATTTCTGAATTGGTATTGTCAACCATTGAGCTCACATTAGCTACTATGTTCTTGAGATATTGTTTTAGAGAAGTAGAACTAGAAAAAGAAACGTTTGAGTGATGGGAAAAAACCAACAACACCACCTCAACGGTAAAAAAAATGCTGAATTGAATCTTCGTTTGGCGAAATTTTCCCAACATGTATGAACCTTTGAGGATACTAACAAATAGGCTAAAAATGCAGGAATCAAAACAGCCCCAATGCAATAAGATATTGAGCTAACAATCTCACACAATGAACACCAAACTTTTAGCGTGAAAATCCCTCAAAAAACGAGCTTAAAAACCATGGGATCTTTCGGCCACTTAAAATCACTATCACCAACAAGTAGCAATACAATGTCTTCCCTAGATACAACTAGAGGCATACAACTATCACCAAATTCTTGGAATAAACATCAAGAATGATAGCATCAAATTGAAAGACAAAGAGATAAGAAATCACCCAACAAACTGCTATATTCAGCAGTTCGAAACCCCAACCTACAGAGCTCCAGAACCTATCTCCACCGTACAGAACGTTGGCATGGATGTTAGAAACACGCTGTTCAAATTTGGTGGAGATCCGACGGTGCAACCTCAGGGAAATGGCAAAAGACTACAGTTGTATCAATGTAGATCGGGCAGAAAAACTGCTACTGTTCGGTAGCAATAAACCAGACCTCCGAAGCTCTAACTCCGATCTTCACCGTTCAGAATGTTGGCACAGATGTTAGGAACATGCTGTACAAATTTGGTGGCGATCCGACGGTGCAATCTCCAGTAAATGGCAAAAGAGCACAGCAAGGTCAAGCTGCAATTTTCCTGCGAAAATACCCTCTCTTTTCTCTCTCTCTTTTTCTGTTCTCTGTTTTTCACACACCCAAACCAGCAGCCAAGAGATGATAAAATAAGGGAAAAAAAAATGTACAATGGGCCAAGGAGCTTGGGCTATAGGAATTTCCTCATGATCAAAGAAAAATAACCCAACATTAAGCTCACATTAGCTATTATCTTCTAGAGATATTATTTTAGAAGAAAAGAACTAGAAAAAGAAACGTTGAGCTCATGTTAGCTACTATCTTCTTGAGATATTGGTTTTGGAGGAGAAAAACTAGAGAAACTAATGCTTTTATCGTTGATGAAGAGAGATGTAATTTTTCTCACATAGACAGAGAGAGAGAGTGAAACAAAACAAGCAGGTGGTGAATGACTAAATCTACTAAATCTTTCTGAACAAAAACTGTAGTATTAATATACATATTTTTATTGTTTCGTTGGATCGAGAGAAAAGCAAGATGTCAAATACACGTGTTTGTTGCATGATCATTTAACTGGTGCTTGTTTCACATCTTATTGTTCATTTAATTCTTAAAAAGAGAAAAGGGTGACGTTAGAACGAGAGGAGAGGTATGATGAATGTAGTCAACTGCGTGAAGTAATTATATATTTTTTGGATTGTTTAAATAATCATGTTCTCCTGTATCTTTTAACAGCTATCAAAGTACTTGCCTTGTAACTCCCGAAGTAATTATATTCTTTTTGGATTGTCTAAAAGCTATCTTCTAACAGCTACCAAAGTACATACCTCACAACTCTCTTTAATCAATGAAGCGTGCGTGATTATTATTAGGACAGGTAATAATTATTTCATTTTATAAATTCTTGAATGAGAGAAGGTATCGAGGTATTTGGTGCAATAATAGAATATCTAGTCTCTCTTCCCTATTAAATTGTCTAAGTGAACCTGTGGCTAACATTTATGGCTTATATTATGTTTGGAAAAGAAGAGTTTGATTTCTCTTTCTGATATTAGTCTCTTCAATCCTGTCCCGTGCTCAAAATGACTTTGTTTTGAATATTTTAGAGACTCTTCAATTTTTCTGATGCCAAAATTACAGATTGAACATCTTAATGTTAGACAGAAAAGAAGACAATGGAAGAAAGATGTGAAATCACACCGCAGGAATAGATGGAAAGCCAAATTGACCAGGAGAGCCATGTGAAACATCAACAAATTCAAATAGGAGAAAAGAGAACCACAAGTAGAAAGAGAATTACATTTCTATCAGTATTCATATCATCAGTAGACTCTAGGGAAAGTAGTAAAGTAACCAGACAATGAGAATTACATGAACGAAAAGAATGAAACAGCAAAACTCAATTCTTGAAGGTTAGGAACTGGAGCAAGTTTTAAGCCACAGTTTCTGATGCATCCATACCTTAAAGAGAGAATCTTTTGTCTCATCCAAAACAATCTCATCAAAATTATCACCACTTTTTTGAAATCCCCATCTACAATATACAAATACAGAATTGCGGCTAGATCAGAAGATGGAAATTAAGATGCAATTGGATTGAAAATCAACCATTAGCTTACAGTTTTAGCAACTGGATTCCACTTGAAGAAAGGTTTTATCTTGTCCGTAAGGAAATCCTCACCAAAAGCCTAAGAGATGAAAAAGAGAACCAAAAATTGAAATGCCATTAGGCTATCATTATTTACATGCCTATTACTTTCAACACCACTTTCCTTGGGTGGTCAAACAAAAAGCCAAAAATGCACAACCAAGTAAAATCTCAGGGCAGCAAATTTGGAAACTAAATATAAATGAAGCCATAAATAGCATTGATGCAAGATAAAGATGTGAAGAACAACAGAGGTACAATTTCAATCTTAATTTTATCTACAGTAACTTTTAACTTCTCAATCGAACAAATTTCTTGGCATCGTCATTTCCTGTGTTGCAGTACTTTTGCAGCATTTCCAAAGACACCAAAATAATCTAAAGCAGGCTTCCCAAAATCCTCATTGTCCATCTCAATGTAGATAAAGATAAGATGCAATAGAAATAAAAGACTTCGGTAAAGCAAATTTCCATTTTCAAATAATATCAGTTGACTAATGTCAGTATTGATATTTATTCATTTAAGAAGAAAAATAAGAGGACAAAAAGATCCAGTACACTTCAAACTGTTGGAATCATTCAACATTGTTGACAACTTTCTGTGAATTGTTTGAAGTTGCAAACAGCAACAACAGAATAAAGGAAAACAAGATAGTCAATGAAACATATTAAACAACCAAATTATTTGTAACTACAACATATGAGCAATTTCCAAAGATACGCTAGCTACTAACAACATTATTAGTACTTAGTAGTTACATCCCTCTGAATATTAACGTCAAAACAAGTTTATAGATAGGGATCCCTTAAAACCTAGTTCACATGAAAGATGGGTCATGAGCACGAGTTTGCTTCATAGACTCAAAACATCAATCTCTCCTTTTTTTTTTCTTCTCATTTTTCTCAACTGAATTCTTCAACTGTATAAGGCAAATTTTACAAGAACATTCAGTATGAGTCAAAGATCTCAAGGTAAATAATGAGCACTAGACATAATTAGTACATTTCTGCCTAACTCACCATAATAATAAGAACTCAAACAAAAGCAGCAACAATGTTGGTGAAAAGGTTCAGAACATGCTTCACATAATCCAGATCATCAAGGTGAGCTATCTCAGTGATATCTTGCATGCCAACAACTATGTAACCCAAGAAAACCAAAGGCCCAAATTACAACTGTGAAGGTCAAAAGAGACGTTTAACGGTTAGAGAGCTTTTTTCATACAAAGAATGTAACTAATGCAACAAGAGTATATACTAACCTCAAACTTAACTATGGTTGTAGAACCACCAAAGATGGAGGATGCAAAGTGCAACCAGAGGAGGATAGACAAACCAGACGAGAGCAACCACCAAGGTAAAGATACTCTCTATGTCTTGCCAATATAGCAGCTCCTGAGAAAGATCCAAAGGCTCATATCGGTAGCTTTGCGTCTATAAAAATATGTGCTTCCAAGAACTCCATGATATAGAATTCAGTTCCAATAACACTTCGATCCAAACATAAACAAAATACTTTAAGAACTGGAACATCAATGTATTCACCCAAAGCCCGAAAAACCTGTCACATCCTACATAAAAACAAGAGGAAACCTTTCAAAACTCCAATAGGAAACCTTTCAAAACTCCAACTAAAAAACATGTCCTAAGTCTCCTTTTTTGTTATGTGATTCTCTGAGAAATCAATAACAAAAAACCAAGTAAATCCACCATAAACTACCTAATACTCTCTATCTACGGTCTGAGCTGACGACAACGAAGTCTTAGGAGGCTTCTTCCTCAACACATACCACTTCACCATCTCTCTAGTTCCAGTTTCCAATAGAAAAGTCAAGTTTGATTGTCCATGCCCAAACTAAGAAATTAACAAAATCAAAACTGACTCACCACTCCATGGATCAAGCAACTCACTTAAAACAATAAGAAAATCCAAAAAGCCATAATACATACCTATTTGACGATAAAATTGGTGGAATTTGTAGGAAAATCGGAGACATGAACGGAGGCATATCGAAACAAGACGTCTGGGTCGTGTGAGTTGTTTGGACTTGACCGAGTAGATCAGATGTACTGGTCGGCATACTCTCGGGTTCCAACTTCTCGGATAACACAAAATCAAACTTGTGATTGTTACAATAAATAAACAAGACAAAGAAAAGAAATTTAATACTTTGTAATACTCAGACATGACATTGGACTACATCTCAGATCAAGATTAGGAGAAGGAAAGGAAACCAAAGGAGAGAGCAAAATCTTAGAAGAGAGCAGAAATTGTCGCTCTCTGTGGAACCTTCAAGAGTGAAGTAAAACAAGAAAGACAATAGAGGATGACAGCCATTGATGAAGTGAACGGTTGGATTTCATTTCTTCATCGTCACCCATTGATTAAGCCCAAGTTTATTATATAAATTAGCAACATTTTCATGACCTTTACTACACTTTTTGGCTTTTATTTCTAGATTTTATGCTTAATTTGACTCTTGAGTGTCTACCTTTATTTTATGTAGTTTGAGAGTAAAATTTGTCAAAAACGAGTGTTAATTGTACCTATTAATTTTCTGAGAAAAATTGATACTTCAAACTACCATTCGTTCATTGTAGGAGACTCAAGAAGAAGATGTAGACTCAAGGGATGGAAAGAGCTGAATTCAAGTTAACAAGTCAACAGTTGCAATAGGAAGTTTGTCGTGGTAAAGAGGCTGTGTCGCCACGGCGAAGAATGAAGAGTTCCAAGCAAAAATTTCAAGAAAAGATAGCCGCGACGAAGATTTATTCTCCAACAAAGCAGAAAAACCTTCAGGAAAAGTTCGTCATGGTGAACCTTCAAATACCTTATCCATTTTCGGAACGATACCCACTGTGCAACCCGATTCATAACCTATTTTCCTTAAAAACCTAAAATTTTAGGTTAAAAGAGAGCCAGCACCACTATTGGAAAACACACTCTGACTCTCTATACACTTTCTCACTCTCAAAAATACCTTCGGACACTATCATTACCCTCTCCTCTCCACTTCACCGTCGACTTCTCCA
>JAOSBN010074924.1:0-12876 GCA_027563595.1 Erythroxylum suave | reverse complement strand
CAAACATTTCTTCTCCTTTCCCACCAAAGGATTTTGTTAACCTAATTGTCCTTGAAGAACAAGAGGTAAATCAAATTAGTTGAGGATATAAAAACAAGGAGAATATAGATTGCTAAAGGAAAAGATTCAAAAGCAAACGATTTGGATACAAAAAGAAGGAGAGGATAGCGCAGCAAGGATTTAAAGCTTAGCCAAGGAGTTGGTAATACTCTTCATCTTGTTTATGTTTTTATTATCCTTATACCAGATCATGTATGGATTGGCATGATGATTTGGATTTGTTGCTTCCGCTGGAAAAATGATTTTTTAAAAGTTTTGAAATCTACCGTTTCCCTAAATATAGCATGCTTTCTTTTTCCGATCCATCACGATTCTCATACATTATTTCATTGTTTGATTTATTTAGATCTAGTATAGATGTCTAAGTTAGTTTTGCAGTCAGTGATCTGTGTTTCAATTATAAGTAGCTAAACTCCTTATCTAGGTTTTACATCTGATGTATTCGATTTGATTGTTTTTCCCTGATAAGATCCGCTAGTGATTTGTGGATGTATTAATTCAGTTGTTTATATTCTTATTGCAATGCAAGTCTGATCAATTTGCAATCTCTTGAATCTTAATTGAATTGGCAAAGGAGATTAAGATTAGAAAAATAAATAATTGACCTAAGATTAGTTAATATAATAATTGGGTAAGAATTAATTCACACTTAGGATAAGAATATACCCAAAGGCCTTCGGTATTCAATTAGGGTTAGTTATTATCAATTTGATTATTTTAATACTAGCATGGGCATATAGCCATTATTTGTAATTGAGTTAGAGCTGTTATTAGCTTGGAAAAGAAATAATAGTATTATAGAAACCTAGATAATTAACGCATTCCGTAGATCACTGGCCAATTTAAAGGATAATTAAGCACTTCCAATACTGAAGTTGTAAAAACTAGTTTATTTCCCTATTTATTGTTATTTCTATTATTTAATTGTTATTGCAATCAAAACCAATCGTGATTCAAATTCATTTAATTAGAAAATGAAGAATCAAACTTTTACGCTTTTGTGCTAATAAAAATTTCTTGTGGTTCGATATCCTGAATAGAAAATTCACTATTACTTGTGCGACTTGTACACTTGTGGTAAGTTGCTAAACAAGCGTCAAGTTTTTGGCGCCGTTGTCGAGGAATTATTTGTGGTGCAAGACATTAGTAGTTTAAATTCTTTTTATAGATTAAATTTGTTTTTCTTGTTTCTGTTTTGTAGAACACTGGACATGTATGCTCTTAAAAACAAACACATGGAGCTTACTCTTATTGACCCTTCTGTAGAAAAGACTATCCGGTGTTTGAGAAAGCAAAAACAAGAAACAATCAAAATTAATAACGATTGTGTAGCTGGTGTGAATCTGAATTAGCAGGTTGCAGCTCAGGATGAGCAATAGGAGGGTTTTTAGGCCAGGCAACCGACCAGGGGGTGAATTGCAGTGCCTATTCATGATCGGGGCATACAGGTGGGGCAGTGTACAATTCTAATGTATGCAACGCCCACTATAGATTTGCTATGCAAAAGTATTAGAAAGTCAGTAATATAGGTGAACAATTTTAAAATCAAGCTAACAATGATGTAGATGATGGAGAACCACCAGTTCTTAGGGTTTGGGGCTGAGGAACCTATGAAGCATGTTCGGACTTTCGTGAAGCTCATTGAGACATTCCACTTCAATGGAGTCTTTATAAAGGCCATTAGACTTCACCTATTCCCATTTTCCCTTGCAGGAAGAGCTGCTGATTAGTTGGACAGTCATCCTGAAGAGTCCACATCTATGTGGGAAGAGTTAATGAATGCATTCTTGGCCAAGTTCTTCACTCTTGCCAAGACATATCATATGAGGTAGGAGATGCATAATTTTAAGCAACCACAGGCTGAGTCTTTGCATGAGGCGTATGAAAGGTTTCGGGGCATGCTAAAGAGATGCCCTCACCATAGCATCCTGGAGTTCATATAGCTAGAGAGTTTCTATAGGGGACTCAATGTGATGGATAAGAAGATGCTATGGCGAATGGGAATATTCTAAATAAAGAGGTGTCTATAGCCTTCCAATTGATTGAAGAGACTACACAGGGGGATCGGCTTGACATATTTGATACCAATGTAGTAGAGAGTTCGGGGCGGGGGGGGGTGGAAGTTTGAGTTGGATGCTTTGACCAGATTAACTGTTGAGATTTCTACCTTGAGACGAGATATGGGGTCAGCTAAACAAGTAGGGCTATCTAGTTCGAGTAGTAGCTTGGGATCCAAACAGGTCTTGGTTGTATGCGACCATTGTGATGACGAGCATAAACATTTCCAATGTCCCATTGTTTTGGAAGATGACAATTATGTTGGTAATCAAAGAAATTAGCCCCAAGGAAGGTAGCAGAACAATCCTTACTCTTACAGGTACAATCCAGGATAGAGGAACCATCCTAATTTTTCTTAGAGGAATAACCAGTATGACAAAGCACAGAACTAGTAATGGTCAGGATCTCCACCTAGTTTTAGTTAGGGATATAATCCAAGACAACTTCCTCCTCAACAACAGCTAGTAGAAAAGATTTGATTCAACAATGTTTTATGTCCTCAGACTCCATAATAAAAAACTTAGAGAATCATATGAGTTAGTTTGCTCAGCTTCTTAAGAACAGATCACTAGGTGCTTTGCCTTTCGACACAAAGGTGCCAGCTGATGCTAAGGTACCTGGTCTAGAGATGTTTGAGGAGCCTACTGCTATCAGCTAAGAGGAATAGGTGGAAGATCAGCTTGAAAGTTCTAATGCACAGGGTAGTATGCAGGTGGAAGAGGCTGATAATGGAAAGAAGGAGACAGTTGAGTATCTTCCGCCTCCATTCCCTAGGAGATTAAAAAAAAACCAACTTGACAAACATTTTTTGAAGTTTCTAAAGATATTCAAGAAGTTATCCGTGAACATACCATTTTCTAAGGAACTTAAGAAAATGCCATCTTATGTCAAGTTCATGAAGGACATTCTGTCCAAAAGAAGGAAGAATGATGATTATGAGACCATGGCACTTACTGAGGAGTACAGTGCAATACCCTAGAAGAAGTTGCCACCAAAGCTGAAGGACCCAGGGAGTTTCACTATCCCCGTGGAGATAGGCACTAAATTCTTCTACTGCACGTTGTGTGATTTGGGTGCTAGTATCAACCTGATGCCATTGAGCATGGTAACCAAACTTGGACTGAGGGAATAGGCCAATCTCAGTGACACTATAGATGGTGGACAGGACATTGTCCTATCCCAGAGGAGTCGTTGAAGACATGCTTATCAATGTTGATAAGTTCATATTTCCCGCATACTTCATTATCTTGGAGATGGAAAAGGACAAAGATGTACCTCTTATTCTTGGAAGACCTATTCTGGCCATGTGGTGAGCATTGATTGATGTCTAAGCAAGCCAATTGACAACGAGGGTGACTGATCAATAGGTCAACTTTGATATTTTCTCGTAATTTAGGCAACCAAATTCAGAGAGTTGTATGACTATAAGCGTACTATATGAGATGATTCTGGAGTTCTTTTAAAGCTCCCAGCCTGAAGATCCATTGGAAGTAGCCTTGGTGAAGGGGGAAGCTAGTGACAGTGATGAGATGATTAAAATAATCAAGAGCATGGATGCCACGCCTAGATGGAGGAAGAACCAGTTTGAGTCCTTAGGCTTGCCCTTAGGACATACCAATCATGTCAAGCCCTCCATTGTTGAGCCACCCACTCTTAAGATGAAATAGCTTCCTAACCATTTGAAGTATCAGTTCATGGGTGAGGGAGATACTTTGCCTTTCATGATCTCCTTGTCATTGATAGAGTTGTGAGAAAAGAAGTTGATGAGGGTACTGTGTGATCACACGACAGCCATCGGCTAGTCTATAGTTAACATAAGGGGAATCAGTCTCTCCTTTTGCATGCATAAGATTAGAATGGAAGAAAGACATAAGCCAACTATTGAGCATTAGAGGCGATTGAATCCCAATATGAAGGAAGTTATTAAGAAGGAGGTAATTAAGTGGTTTGATGATGGGATCATCTATCCAATCTTTGACAGTACATGGGTGAGTTCGGTTCAGTGTGTCGCTTAGGAAGGAGGGATGATAGTGGTGAAGAACGAGAAAGGAGAATTCGTGCCAACTAGAATAACCACTGGTTGGATGGTGTGTATGGATTATTGTAAGTTGAACAAGGCTATTTGTAAGGACCATTTCCCCTTACCTTTGATTGACCAAATGCTGGAAAGGTTGGTGGGTAAGGAATTCTATTGTTTCTTAGGTAGTTATTCAGGTTACAATCAAATTGCCATTTCTTCAGAAGATTAGGGGAAAATGACCTTCACTTTTCCATACGACACCTTTGCCTTCAGCCATATGACAAATTCGGCCTTTGCAATGCACTAGTAGCTTTCTAGAGATGTATGATGGCTATCTTTATTTACCTTATTGAGCACTGTATGGAGGTTTTTATGGATGGTTTTCCTATGTTTGGGGAGACTTTTGACCAGTGTTTGTAGCATTTGGATAAGGTGCTAAGCAGGTGCTAGGAGACGAATTTAGTGTTGAATAGGGAGAAGTGCCATTTTGTGGCCAGGGAGGGGATTATCTTGAGGCATCTGATTTCAGAGAGAGGATTGGCTATTGATAAGGCCAAGATCAAAACAATAGAGAAGTTGCCTAAGCCAACCACAGTGAAGTTAATCTGAAGTTTCTTAGGACACACTGGTTTCTACCGGTATTTTATCAAAGATTTTTCTAAGATTACCAAGCCTTTTTATTTGTTGTTAGAGAAGGATGCACCATTCTTATTTGACAAGGCTTGTCTTAAAGCCTTTGAGGAGATAAAGAAGAGGTTGGTCTCAGAATTGTGCCTGATTGGAGTGCACCCTTTGAACTTATGTGTGATGCATCTGACGATACCATCGGAGCTGTGTTGGGGCAGAGAAGAGAAAAGCTCTTCCACCCTATCTATTATGTAAGCAATACTCCGAATAATGCTTAAGTGAATTATATTGTGACTGAGAAGGAGTTGCTTATGGTGGTATTTGGATTTGATAAGTTTCGAGCATAATTGGTGGGACTAAAGGTAACAGTGTTCATCGACCACACTGCCATTAGATATCTAACGGACAAAAAGATGCCAAGTCAAGGCTGACTCGTTGGAGTCTTTTGCTGTAAAAATATGACCTGGAGATAAAGGACAGGAAAGGCAGTGAAAACTAGGTTGCTGATCACTTGTCAATAATGGAGAAACATCAACTGGATCTAGTTAGAGGTAGTGAAGACCTACCTTGATAAGCAGATTTTAGCTGTATCGACATTTGATCCGTGGTATGCTGACATTGCCAATTACTTGGTTAACAAGGCCTTACCTCCTGAGCTTTTATACCAGTGAAGGAAGAAGTTCCTCCATTCAGTCAAGTTCCATTTCTGGGAGGAACCTTTCCTGTAGAAGCAATGCAATGACCAAATTATGAGGAGATGTGTGCCACAAGAAGAGATGCTGAGTATCCTCCAACACTGCCATTCATCTCAATATGGAGGGCATTACAAGGTAGAGAGGATTCTATTGGCCCATCCATTCTATTGACCACTACCACTTCCACATTCGATGTGATAGGTGCCAACAGATAGGTATCATCACTAAGAGGAAAGAGATGCCTCTAAACTATATGTTAGATATTGAACTGTTTGATGTTTAGGGCATCAATTTCATAGGCCCATTTCCTTCTTCATTTGGTAAATAGTACATCTTGCTTGCTGTGGATTACACGTCAAAATGGGTTGAGGTTGAGGTCTATAAGACTAATAATGCAAAAGTGGTGCTTAGATTTTTGAAGAATCACATTTTCACTCACTTTGGTACTCCTAGGTCAATTACTAGTGACGAGGGATCGCTTTTGCAGCAAGCAGTTCGACACTCTGTTGCACCAGTATGGAGTGACCCATAAGGTGGCATTGCCTTACCATCCGCAAACCAATAGGTAGGCTGAAGTGTCCAATAAAGAGATCAAGAGGATTCTAGAGAAAATTGTAAAACCTATTTGTAAGGATTGGTCGAGTATGCTAACTAACGTATTGTGGGCATATAGAACCACATATAAGAAACCATTAGGGATGTTCCTATACAAGTTGGTGTTTGGCAAAGCTTGCCATTTGTCAATGGAGCTGGAACATTAAGCATACTGTGCTATAATGAAGCTAAATTTTGATCTAGCCTCCACAGGGGAAAAAGGTATGCTATAGCTGAACGAGTAAGATGAAATTAGGCTGCAAGCCTGTGAAAGTGCTGGCATTTATAAGGAGAAAACAAAATGCTAGCATGACAAACATATCATAGGCCAAGGGCTGAAACTGGGGCAACAGGTGTTATTGTTCAATTCTTACCGTAAGCTTTTCCCTGGAAGGTTGAAGTCCAGGTGGTTAGGTCATTCCTGGTAGTGGAGGTGTTCCCCTATGGTTCAGTAGAAATTCAAGATGAAAGAACGGGGAACAAGTTCAAAGTGAATGGGAAAAAGTTAAAGCCCTACCATGGTGGCAACATCGCTCCTGTTGGCACTATCATTTTGAAAAATGTGGAAAACTAAGGTTCTTAGTAGGAAACAACCTGTGTATAAAAAAAGAAAAGAAAAGAAATCAAACAAGTAGTGTAGGTTTGGTTGAGTGCAGAGGATAGTTACGACAACTTTATTGTTGTATTTTGCAGGTAACAGGACAAGTTTGGGGAAGAGCATGAAGAGCCCTAATTGATCTTAGCACTTTGGATGACCGGTTGGCTACTTGGCATTCCAGCTAGAAAGGTCCAAGACCGGTCATCCCATCAGCAAGGACCGATCGTAAATTCCTAAGAAAAATTCTTCTAAGTGTCAACAGTTTTCAACTGGGCAGGAGCATATACAAGATCAGTTGTGGTCAATCTGGAAAAACTCGATAGGAGGTAGAAGGCCTAAAGATGGGTCAGGAATTCCATAAGGACCGATCAATAAAAAGTCAAATTACTAGCCTTGAGGCAAAAGGGCCAAAGATCTATCAGCATTGAACTGGGGACCGGTCGGCTAAGGGTCGACAAATTTGGCCTTGGGACAAAAAGATTGAAGATTGGTCAGACACCAAGAAGCAATCAATCAAGAATGTACTAGACAAAAAGCCTCCCAGGTAGCATCAGAGTTAGACTAGTCAGGGGAACTGTAGGATCGGTCGGGAGTTTCTTGTGAAAATTTTCCAAAGCTGAAGTATCAAACTTAGAACGGTTGGGAGAGTAAAAAGGATCAGTCGAAATTTCTAAAGAAATTAAGACGCATTCCTTCCAGACTTCGATTAGTCGGATGTTTAAACAAGGTCGGTCAAAAATTGATCGTTGTTCATAAAAGGGCCAAAGATTGGTCAAGAGTTTTTAGAGAACCAGTCGTAACAATGACATTCGAGACAGAAGGGTCAAAGATCGGTCAAAAGGATAAGCACGATCGGTCAGGAAATCCAAGCGAGGATGAATTGGAAGATGGAATTATTTCGACCGATCAGTTAAGAAAAAGATCAGTTGATAGTTAAATCTGAATTTTGATCGGTCGGCTGGACCAAATATGATCAGTCGAGATATGAAAAAGAATTAAAGCTTCATCACATTAGGATTTTGACTAGTCATAATAGGCAATTTTGATAGGTCGACCACGCGGAACATTTTAAAACACCCTTTTTCTTTAGTTCAAATCACAAAACACATTTGAGCCAACCGATCCTCTCAACCCTAGGTTACAAGAACCTTCAAATCCATTTCAGAATCATCCCCACAAACATTTAAGAGTTGATTTAGAGTGTGTCATGATGATTTGGAGGAATTTGAACTGTGCAAATTCGCTCGTGATTGATTGATAAGCTCTCATTCTTCGCCTCTAAATCGAGTTATTTGGTTGGATTTCGTTGTCAATTGCTTACTAATGTATTGTTGGTTAATTGCATTATTATGGAGTGGGGGTATTATGGTTGTGTGGAGACTTGGTTTGGATTTGGAGTTTTGGATTGGTTGTGCACAGAAGGTGTTTGTTGAATTACCACAGTGGTAATTGGGAAGAAAGTAAGATCATCATCAGCCAGGGCATTGGCTACTGAGCTGGCATTTAATAGAACACGGTTTGTGTCTAAGGAGGAACAAACCCAATACGAAACCCTGAAGGGAAGGGAATTTATACAGGAGAATTCATTGGACTTAAAGGATCAGATCCATACTGGCCAGGTGCACTACAGGGAAGAGAGTGCATATTTGGATGTGATGAGGAAGAACAAATGGGTGGAGTACGCATTGAGGAAGCTTCCTGATGCGTTTCTGGAGATTGTGTATGAATTTTATGTAAATTCGACAGAGGCTAGTGGATCGATGGTGACTGTTAGGGGGAAGTATGTGTCCTTCAGTACAGGTGTGATCAACTCGTATTATGGACTTGAGCCAGTTGAGTAGATGGAGGAAGAGGATGAGAAGCCCGATTATTAGATAATCTTTTATGTTCTAACCTTGGGGCACGGAGTTGAGGAGCTGACAGATGGGACAATTAAGATGACAAAATTTTCAAGAGACGCCCCGCTTCTGGATAATATTCATTGCTCATAACCTGCTGCCAACCTCCTAGGACTTTGAGGTGTGAGAGGAGGCCTTCTTTTTGCTGTACAGATTGGTGATAAGGTAGTGGATTGACATAAGGCGGATGATCTTCAATAAGCTATTTTCCTGGAGACATTCGTCTAAGATGAGGTTGTCCTACCCTCATCTTATTATAGGACTGTGTGTTGAGGAAGGGATTAAGTTGCCTATTGGACTACCACTGCTGAGACTGCTCCCTCCATTCACCGTGCTATTCATCTATCTAAAGTTCAAGACCCAGGAGGGCATTAAGAAGAGAGGTTGCCACACTTATTGCATTCGATGTTACATCACTACCGATCCACTTCCATTAGAGAGATCTTTAACACCTCCACCTTCGCAGTCAATCCCTCAGAGACAAAGTCGCCCACAGCCGACACAGGCCTAGGAGCAGGAGGATTATGTTATGCTCTGCCTAGAGATGTTTGAGAAGACCTAAAGATAGATGGTGGCTAAATAGCAGTAGCTAGTTGAGACTCAGAGGCAGCTGGTCGAGCAGCAATGCCAGATGGTTCAGTTCCAATAGACTTGAACCAATGGCTATACAAGACGATGACTTACCACTCTAGAGTAGTTCCTCCTCCATCGATGCCACCGTACTGGGCGATGCATGGAGATCAATAGCCATAGGTGGTCTCTATCCCTTTTGTTTATTTTTGTCTCGTCTATTTTTCCTACATCAGTATGTATTTAATCATATTCATATACATCATGAGGAGTTTATTTTTCCCCAAATTTGTTTTCTTTTCACATTTTATTTTCTATTTATGTATTGACGAGCCCACTCTCCATCGAGGACAATGACATCCTTAAGTATGGGGAGGGGCATTGGTGTTGGCATGTAGTTCATTCGACATTTGTTATATGATTCCAACATTCTTTTTCATGGTGATTGTAGTTTAGATGTATTTTGTTCTGATGAGTTCAATTAAAATAAAAGAGAAAAATAAAGAAAATAAAAATGAAAATGACTTGGTAAGAATAATAAAGAGGTGTTAAGTGAAAAGGAAAACAATTAGGCATTAATAAAGAAATTGCACATAGAGTAGTGAAGCATGACCTAGCTTTGTGGTATTGAGGTTAAGAACAAGAGATGAGGTGGTACTGATTAAATTGCTAATTTTGTAAAAAAAAAGGAAAAACAAAAGAAGTAAAGTGCTTCTTAAAAAAAAGAGAGAGAGAGTGAGAATTAGCAGGATCTTTGGGCTCCCCTCTTGAAGACCAATAAGTGCCCTGAGTTTTGTTATAAACTAGCGCATAGGCATGATCAAACGTAAAACCTAATTCGTTTTATGTTGTACACCCTAATATTATCTTTTTCTGTAGGATTTATTTAGATTTCGAATTGTTACAAATGTGAACTCGTTAAAACTTATTAACATAAATTTTGTATGTAATGAAATAAATGTAGTGACTTCGGTAGATATTTGTGAAGTGTGAACCACTGCCAAACATTAAAGCTATTTTTACTGGAGTCATTTTACTGTGAGTGTCTGCTTTTGTTTTGCTAGGGATTAGCAAAGGTTTAAGTTTAGGGACTTGTTAACTCTATGAAAATAAAGTTAATTGAGCCATTTAGGTGTCTAGTTCTAGGCATTCCATGCATAATTAATTAGACTTTTATACTCTTTTGGATTGTTTTGAGTTGGATGTTGTTTAGTGGTGACTTGTGCAGATTCCAGGTAAATCAGAGATTTTGACAGGTCATAGGAGCAAATTACGACATTGAGGAGAATCTGAGGACCAATCTTGTGGATCACAAGGATTGGTCAGATCAACCACTGAACTAAGGAATGCAGACAAAGCCTCAAAGACTGGTCGAGACTCTAATCATAATCAGTCGTAATTAGAGAATGTTGGACAGAAAGCTTAAAGATCGGTTTGCCTAAAAGGGAAGACCCGTCGAAATTCAAAATACCTAAGTCCTAAGAAGATTTGACCGGTCGGGATTAATTCAAAGACTGATCGAAATTAAGAGCTTTCATATAGAAACATCAATGATTGGTCGAAGCATATCAGAAGATTGGTAGAAAGTTCAAGCAAGAATTAAAGAGGAGGCAGAACATTCCAAGACCGGTTGGTTGTAAAGCTAGGATCGGCCAGCCAAATTCGATAAGCAAAGGGCGATGTGATTTAAGGTTTTGACTGATTGGAAGGAATCATTACTATCAGTCGGATGAGCTGGAGCACTCGAAGGCTAATTTGTCCTTAGCGTCCGATTGGTCGGATACATATTTCCAACTAGTCGATGGTACAATATTTATAAGTAGATTAAGCAGCAAATTAGGGGGTCTATGACAGTTTCAGATAATTTTAAAATTTCAATATTGTTTTCTCTCTGTACTTGGCAAAATTTTGGGGTCATCAATCCTTGATTATCAGGTACAATTTCATTATTTCATTGTTTGATTTATTTAGATCTAGTATAGATGTCTATATTAGTTTTATGGTCAGCAATCTGTGTTTCAATTATGAGCAGCCAAACTCTTTCTCTAGGTTTTACATCTGATGTATTCGATTTGATTATTTTTCCCTAATAAGATCTGCCAGTAACTTGTGGATGTATTAATTCAGATGTTTATATTCTTATTGCAATGCAAATTTGATCAATTTGCAATATCTTAAATCTTAATTGAATTCTTAATTTAATTGGAAAAGGAGATTAAGATTAGGAAAATAAACAGTTGACCTAAGATTAGTTAACCTAATAATTGGGTAAGAATTAATTCACATTTGGGATAGGAATATACCTAAGGGCCTTAGGTATTCAAATAGGTTTGGTTCTTATCATTTTGATTATTTTAATACTAGCATAGGCCTATAAATAGTATTAGTAAGTTACTATTAGCTTGGAAAAGAAATAATAATATTATAAAAACCTAAATAATTGACGCATAGGGATGGCAATTCTGACCAGGCCTGGCCTGACCCGTATTTTGGCCTGGGTTGGCCGGGTCATGGGCTGACCATGGTCTGCCCGACCCCGGCTCATGGCCCACTGACTTTATCCAAAATGACGTCATTTTGATATTTTTTTATAAACATTATAATGGACGGGCCGGCATGACCCAACCTACCCGCGGCTCCGCGGGCTATTAGGCGGACCATAGGCTGGTTAGCCTGTAGGTAGGCCAGGCTGCAGGTTGGCCCATCTCGGCCCACACGGGCCATAGGTCGGTCCTTGGCCTACCATAACTGAGGCGGGGCTGGGTCGGGCCAAGGGCAGCCGGGGCCCAGTTCGACCCATTGCCATACCTATTGACGCATTCCATAGATCACTGGCCGATTTAAAGGAGAATTAAGAACTTCCAATATTGACATCGTAAAACCCAATTTATTTCCCTATTTGTTGTTATTTTTATTATTTGACTGTTATTACAAATAAATCTAATCGTGATTCGAATTCATTTAACCAGAAATCCAAGAATCAAACTTGTACGCTTTTGTGCTAATAAAAATTCCTTGTGGTTCAATATCCTGAATAAAAATATTCACTATTACTTATATGACTCGTGCACTTGCGGTAAGTTGCTAAACGAGCATCACTCTTTAACAAAATCATTTTATTGATATGATTTAAGTTCCATACTAACCTGATAGCGTGTAAATCTAGAATGTTTTAGTTCCTAATTCTATGCTTATTTGGTGATTTATTGTGCTTAAATGTGAGCTTTTACTTGTTTTTACATATTTTGGTTAGGGATTGCTAGATATGATGAAAAGGAAGCATTTGGAACATATTTGAGGAGTATTTGGAGTATAAGAGCTAAAGCCAAAGATTTCTAGATGATTTTGGTGCTGCCAGGAGTTACCTTTGGGCAAGACTAACAGCAGAGCAGGAGATGACATGATGAAATTACGTAGACAGCTGGACCCATGTTTTAATGACATTTTGGGCTTAAATTACAGCCTAGGAAGAAGAATTAATTAGTTTTTATTGGGCCTTTATGTTATATTAGGGTTGGCCCACCTTTTATTAATATATAAGTGAATTTAAGGGTTTGAGAAAGACACTTTTTGCCTCCTACATCAGTATTACGAATTTCAACCTATTTTTTCAGAATTTTACTTTTTTTCTCCATAGCCATTAGAGGCTAAACTCTTCCTTCCAGCCAAGGGTTAATTTGAAGTGGATTTTCTTCATGTTTGTGAGATCTTAACATGCTTTACTTTATCTTTTTGATTTACATTGCATTTATGTCT
>JAOSBN010074863.1:0-12879 GCA_027563595.1 Erythroxylum suave | reverse complement strand
TGGAGAGTGTAGTTAGTAATTCAGAACTTTTGGTGAATTTTAGGAAATTTCTAAAAATTTGAGTAATTTTGGAATAAAAAAATTGTAACAAGTCCTGTTTGATTGTTCTAGCGCGCCGCTCTCACAGGGTGCACATCCAAATATCCTCGAGATGTATGGATACGTGCTCAGTAGAAGTGGTGTGCTACAATTTGGTATCAGAGCCAGGTTTAGTATCTTACATAGGCATTTTTTGAAGTACGTGTCAAGTTTCATGCATTTTAGACATGTCATAGTAGGTAATAGCAGCTGATCCCCAGTCTGAGTCATATATATAGGAGTGATACGCATAAGCATTCATAAGAGTTGAGCTAATGAGAAGAGTGAAAATTAGTTAGAATGTTAGAAAATGGAAGTATGTGGATATCTAGAAATGAGAAATAGTATGTATTCTGATATAATTGATAGAGATTTCGTGTATTTGAAATTGTGGTTACGCCATTGAATATGATATCAATGTTGTATTGTGGATAATTAGAAAGGAGAAATAATATATGGTTGGATATGATAGATAAGGATTCACTGCATTTGTGATTGTGGTTGTATTATTGAATATGACACCAATAATGTACTATAGTGCTATATCCTTAAATGTGATATAGATGTGGATACATCTTTGAAAAGTGATTGAGGAAAGAAGAGATATGATAAAAATGACAAGAATTAAAGTGTACAAGTAAGGTTGAAAGAAAACCAAATTCTTTCTATAACTTAGAGAGGTTGAAATTGGACTTGAAATGGTTAATTGAAAAATATGAAGAGAGTTGTGATTTAGTGTAGGAATATGTTAGTGGAATTGAGAACGGAGCTTCATGATGACAATGCTTCTACAATTTTGAATTGACTGAAAACATACATATGTAAGATGGAATAAATGATAATGGGAAGATAAGATAAATGATGTCGATATGTATAGAAGTTCTGAAGGTTTAAGTTGATCAGTTATTACAAATACATATATGATAATGTGATCACATTGGTGAATAATGTTATTGAGCACATATGTAATAATTACTTGGGAAAGATAAATGAGGTGATCTATGATTTATTAAACATTCTTAAGTCTTAGTCCCCATAGTCAAACTCGTGAGGTAAATCAGAGTAACGCATAAAAGCGTTTATGATGATCAGTTGGGGATAGATTGAGAGGTAAATGAAGTTAATATGTGTGATGGATTCAAGGATCTTGGCTAAGACTAATTGGTTCTATCACGATTGTGGCAGAGTCCCCACGATAGAGGACAGGTGCAAAAGGAGAAAGTTAGAAATGAATATAAGATAGGATTTTATGTATGCATGAGATTAAGAAAAAGATGATGAATTAAATGGGAAGAGTGATTGCAATCAACATGGTGGTTGAATTATTATGAAATTATGCAGCATTAGAATAGGTAAATTCTGGAAACATTAGAGTAGAATTGATGTTAGTATGTGTGTTAATGCGAGGAAGAAAGTGTAATGCATGAAAGTGGCCTGACAAAAATAAGTTTATGTCACAATCGTGATAGGGATACCTCGATTGTGGATATTAGATTCATATCCCTAACAGAGACATAAGCATAAAATGTAGAACATGCAGCGAAGAGTGTATGCATTATGTTTGATGCAAAGTATCCAACTATGTGATTGGATTCTTGAATTTGAGGTGACATTATTGCTAATGTGAGGAGAACTTAGATCCGCATTATATACTATGCAAATATGTACAGGTGATATCAATTAGATTCAATGAATGTGTTACCAACATAGGGAGTTAGTATTGTAAATAAATTAAAATGAGTGGACAAACTAGTATGAATGAATAGACATTAGAATAAGTCAATGTGAAATCAGAGGAAATCGAATGAATGGAGACAATCATTCGAGAAAAGAAATCAATTGGGAAACTGAAAATAAAATGAGATAATATTACCTCATTGAGAAATTAGTCACTTAAAGGATTATGAGAACCAATCATGGCCACATAGAGTTTTGACTCTATCTATTTGAGTTAACAAATGCCCTTGATAGTAAAATGGAATTGATGATTAAAACGATCTAAGAAAGAGTAAATTAATTAGTGACTATGATTATAGATGATATATCGAATATGTTCAAAAAAAAAGTTGAGAAGAATGTTTTGAATAATTGAGGTACTTCTTACATATCATGAATGTAGAAACAATTATATGCCAAATTCAATAAGAGTGAATCTTAGCTTGATCAAATAATATGTTAGGTCCTTCAGTATCTGAACATGGCATATTGAGAGACCCAAAGAGAAAGTAGAGGTAATGATGAACTGAGAAACTCCAAGACGTATGTATAAGAGATCAGGAGTTCTCTAAAACTAGCTGTATATTGGATACCACAGACACGGTTAAGGAGTTTTTACTGATCTTAGCGCCATGACAAAAATGTCTGAGGAAAAATAACTAAATTGTATGACTGATGAATGTAAAGAGAATTTGGAGAAAGTATATCATCAATGATAATTATACCATTTGGAATTGGAGATTATGAAGTATATAATGGGGTTTCATATAAGGGATTAGGATGAAATCTAATGCAGCATAATGAGGTGATGTTATATGCATAGAGACAATTAAAGCCTTATGAGTTGATTATTTGATATATAATTTAGGACTTGCTGCAAATAATAATTGTTTTGAAAGCTTCGAGACATTATATGTATAGTGAAACATTTCGGATCTATATATAAATATACAGATCATTAAATTTTTAGGTAATTATTGAGTTTGAAAGAATTGAACACGAGACTAAGACAATGGATAGAGTTACTTGAAGGAGTATGATTGTGCAACTGAGTATTTCCCAGTAAAGCTAGTGTTGTAATCTGATGCATTGGGCAGAAAATTCAATAGTAATGTATCACAAATTTGAATATGGTGGTTACCAATCCTAGAGAAATAAAGAGCATAGAATGCGGATTTGAATTTAAGGCAAAATGAAGCATGATTAGCTACATTGAAAAATTTAAGATCAGTTTCACATGAAAAAAGCCCAAATTAAGGATTCAGAAATTGTGAATCTTACTGAGAAATTGAAAATGAATACGAATTTTGAATTTGAATAAGATAAATGATACCTTGTGATTGAAGTAAAGAGTATGTGTACCTGTAGGAGATGATTGAGTAAAGAGATTGTTAGAGAGCATTATTAATAACCTAAGCTAGACATCCTAGTAGGAATGTACTGAAACAACATTTAGTGGCTAAGAATGTAGAATCAAGTGACTGAATGTTTGAATTGCCCATATTATTAACTGTTGGAGATATGCTTAAAGCTTATATTTAGTGTTGACAAGAACATGAGATCAACGTATAGTTGTAATTAACTTTAAGCATAACAATCATTATCATAATGATATTATTAGGATATTGTATGACATTGAAATGAAGAGGGTCAAAAAAATGGTTGAAGGCTAGAAGTGATTCAAAATACTGTTAATGAGTGGAATTGATATATATTAGAACTCAAGTGACTCAAGAAAGATAAACGAGTTAGGTGGATCAACACTGAAGGTATGGAAAATTGAACACTAAAGAGATGTGAAATATCAAGCGAAAGATGAATTGTTTCTGAAAGTATCACCTTGCCAAGGTGTGCTCAGGTTAGGAAAAACGAATAAACTAAGCTTGAATTGTATTAGTCCACATGAAGTTATTGAAAGCATAGGACCATTAACATATGAGTTTGTATTACTAACAAAGAAGTCTTAGATTCATAATGTGGAAATGAAAATAGTGAGTAATCTGGAATAATTAAGGAAACAATTAAGATAGTGTGGTATCTAAATAAGCGATTGGAACATTGAGTGATCCCATTGACCATAGTCAAGTGGAAGAAATAATTCGAGTGATGAAGTTAAATGGGGAACGGAGGAGCACATGAGGAAACATACCCCTGCCTTTTTGAACAAACAAACAATAATTTCGAGGACGAAATTTATTAGGGGGGAGAAATATAACATCCCGTTCCCATACTAAGGGTTAAAACCCTAAAATACGGTACATGTGAGATCAATGAGAGATTAAGAAAAATCCATCTCATGCTCACGCACATTGTTAGCATGCACACATGTGAATTTAAAATTTTGAACACATGAAAATATTTGTACATGCATTCATTGACGAATTCTAGGTATAATTGATTTGCAAATGTGATTATATTAAGAATTGTGTTTTTTATATGTGGAAATTGATTTGGAGAGTGTAGCTAGTAATTCAGAACTTTTGGTGAATTTTAGGAAATTTCTAAAAATTTGAGTAATTTTGGAATAAAAAAATATAAGTGTCAGAACAATTGATAGATGGCAGTAGAAATAAATGTCAAATGACAGTAGAACTTTTTATAAATGATTTTGGGATTTAATGACGCTTTTCATTGAAATTTAGGAGACAATTGGACTAGACATTAGAGAAAAATGGACTAGTTAATAAAGAGGAACCATTAGGAACCATAGGGTGGTGACATGTGTCACTTGCCACCTCACACCCACCCACCCATGAGTTTATCAATTGCAAGACAACTTTAATTGTCTTTCATTTTGTCCAAAACACATTTTCTTCTCCCTCTCTCTACATTGTTCTTCATTTTCTTCTTTCTTCTTCTCCACCATCTATGACTCCCTCTTCTCTTCAACCATCAATGTTAAGCTTTGTTATTTTCTTCACCTTACCACTCCATATAATTGTGCCTTGACTTTGTTGATGAAAGCTCAACTAAAATGGTGGTAAACAAATGGTGTATAGAAAAGCTAGGGTTAGATGATTTTTTTTTGTTGAAGATCTTGTAGTAAGCAAGTAAGTATTATGTTATTGCTCTTCTTAGGTTGTTAAATGAAACTTATTGATGATAGATTAGGGTTAAATGAGCAAAAAATGGTATATGTATATATGTTTGATATGAATGAGAGGTGTGTTCATGTCTTGCTTTTATGTGTATTCGTTGACTGGTTATGCTTTTGTGAAAATTCACCGCGGTCAACTCCTTAGTTTGCTGGCCAACTTGCAAGATTTCCTCTCAGAAATAGTTCATCGCAGCTAACTCCTTGGTTCGCCGCAGCCAACTTACAAGATTCACTAGGAATTTTGCTCTCGGGAAAAATTCATCGCGGCTAACTCTTTAGTTCACTGCGGAAAACTCCTTGGGTTGTTGTGGCCAACTTGTAGGATTTCAGTAGGAATTTTCCTCTCGGAAAAAGTTCACCACGGCCAACTCCTAGCTTCGCCGCGGCCAACTTTCCTGCATGACTTAAACATGCTTTAGTATTTTGATGATATCTTGATCTGTAGTCATCCAATTGGGATGATTTTTTATTTGGATTAAATTAGCGACATAGGGCTACAAATTTTCTGAAGAAATCAAATTATATTTCTGTCTCTAAAATTCCATATTTTTGAATTGAAGTTTAGCACAAGATATTGATTTAGTTTAAGAATAGTTTGAATTATTTGGAGTATAATTTTTGGAATACTAAACCAAATTAAATGATCTTGGTGTCATTAGAAACTTATGAGATAGGAGAACAATTTTCTAACAGAAAGTATTGCCAAATTACTTCATTTGCATTGTATGAATGATCAAGAATAGTAGACCCGAAAGTACGTTTTTGGAAAAAATCTGAAATGAACAATTGAGTTATGAAATTTGATTCTAGTGGTTTTATTGAGATATAAACCCTAAGTACAAATGATACTTAAGTGAGTTTTGATACATGATTGACAATGTGATAAGAATAACAGAAAGATACTCGGAATTGTCACTGAGCATGCATTATACACATTCCATATACACATTTATGCATAAAGGAATACTTATAATTGTGCAATTATTAATGTGTGTGCAATGTGTGTATTGCATAATATTGATGTCCAGGAAAAATGTCCACATTCAGAAGTTTCCAGATCATGGAAGCAATTGTTAATCTGGAGTGTACTGTGAGTTGACCTAGATGGTTTCATTTCATGATTTGTTCTGGTTTCAATTTCTACATTGAATGACTATGGTTATGATTATTATGCAAAGTGAATATAATTGATATGAACGTGATTTGCCTGTGTTGATGTTGAATAATGAAGGTTCGATACTCGATGCATAAATGTGATATTGAAGTGCTACTTGTATGTGAATGAGAAGAAATAAGTGTATTCTCAACTTAAATGTTGAATGCTGGACAAAGGTCCGATGACATGTGAAAGTGATTGTGTAAAATGAAATAAAGTGACTTATCATATGTGACTGAGGCATTCCATCATATGAATGCATGAAACATAAAGGCAGTTGTGATCAGAGTAGCCACCGAAAAAGAGCTTAAAGCTCATAATATGAAAAAGAGCTTAAAGCTCAGACTGTGATAAGAGCCTCAGGCTCGGTTGTGAATATACCTGGTATACACTAAAGGATATGGGACATCATTTGATACAGCCCGATATTCACTAAGGGATATGGGACAACATTTGATACAGGTCGGTATCCACTAAAGGATATGGGCTATATAAAAAGGCACTCGATCACAACAAAAATAACAAATTGAAAGTGAGCCTCATGTGCACTGCATATGCTTGATATGAATGACTATAATGGTTTGAATAATTTCTGAATGTGATATGTGTTGAATGTAAAATGTGAAATGATTGATCTAGTGTATGTTATTTAACATGATAAATTAAAGATATGAGGTGAACTGTATGATTATATTGTTGGACCCTGAATTTTTTTTCATTATGTTAGTAAGCATGAATTGAATGAATTTTGTGATCTTGTTAGGTAGATCATTTTTAATTGGAGTTCAACTGCTATGCCAAGTTTAGCAGGATTTATTTCATGGATTGATGGAAATTTGAAGTATTAAATGGAAGAATTAAGATTAAGAGAGAGTATGGTATGGTATAAGTTAAATTGAAGAATTAAGAATGCATAAGGGTATTTTGGGTGGTTTACCTAAGGTTGGAAGCACTAAGGCATTCAAAGAAGGGTAAGGTGGACTTTCCTCACCCATTAAGGGTAGAATGGGAAGAGGAAAAGATTGTCTTGTGAATTAGAATACTAAAAACATAAAGGAGGGAGAGAAAATCAAAAAGTAAAAGAGAGAGAAAGAAGAAGAGAGGTTTCAGTGGAGTTAAAAAGAATAGAGCTTTAAACTAGGTCACAATTTTCCTTAGTCTTAAAGAAAGAGTTTGAGGTTACTCAAGAAGGGAAAAAGAAAGAGGAAAGGAAGAGCTTTCTTTAGAACTAAGAATCTCATTATTTCGTGAGGATTCAAGGTAAGATTGATTTTTAACCTTTTGGAGTTTTGAAAAGTTTTTGGTTCAAAGAGCTTAAGAAATGTTTGGGTTTAAAAATTCTAGGATCCATATTAGTGCATGTGCATTATGGGTTCTCAAATCTGAATTTCTATTGAATGGGGATTGTTTTCATTGTTAGAGGAAATCAAGAGAGGCAAGGGGAGCAAGAGGAAAGACATCTTTAAGTCCAATACCTAAACAAGCAAGGATTTTAAGGTGGGTTACAGTTTTATGATTAAGTAATAAGCCATTAATGTTTTCTTGCAAACCAAGAAAATTAAATGATTTCAATTACTTCATAGATGTGCATTTGTTTGTCCTTGGTTAGGTAGAAGTGTTATATATTGCTGCATGATTCGAAAAAATGTTTCTTTTTGAAAAGTTGCAAGTTTATGAAATCATGCTTTCGGATATGAAAAGCAAGTTTTCAAGAATTGCCATTTTGGGCAACAAGTACAAGATTATGAAATACATGTTATGTGGGTTTGGTTTGGCCCATTCTGTTGTTAAGTGCACTTAGACTAAAGGCTTCTCCCACCTGCCCGCTAGTGGCATGGAGCTCCTTCATGGACTCCCTCATGTTTACGACTACACAAAAACCACTAAGTGGGATTGTGTCAGTTCGTTCTGTTCACGACTTCACAGGACCATTATATGGAATTGTGACTGTTCGTTCTGTTTATGGACCTTCCAAACCATTTTGATGTGCTTATGTGTTAGCAAGTTTAATGCATGCATGATTTATAAGTGCTCATAAATTGTTTGATTTCATGAGGATTTTGAGAAATAAGTATTTGGTAATTTTCATGAAAAAAATACTACAGTTTCCAAATATAATGACAAGGAATTTTGAAAATGATTTTGCTTGTTTTCTTGATTATAAATCTGTTAACCACGAGCTTTAATCTCACCCCTGCCAATTTTGTGCCATTCAGGTGATGAACAAGAGCTTATGTAAGTCAAGAGTCAAGGCAAATCATTGTAGTCTGAGTATTTTGTTTGCTTAAAGTTGGATTTTGCAAAACAATGCTTTAGATGCATTTTGAGCAATTCTAGTGTTTGTAAACATTGTAATTCGAATTATGATGTAAGGGGGCTCGAAATGGCCACTAAAGCGTTTTAAAACTATTATTTATTTTGAAGATGAATGAGATATATGTATGTTCTGCTCATGATTATGACCACCGTTAAATTTTCATGTTGTATGAGTTGATCAAATGAGTTTGAGGTTTTGGGGAAGCAGTTGATGTTTATATTTTGTGTATTTTGTCCTTGGAATGGAATGAATGAGGGTGGTTGGAAAGAATTATGTTGGCATTAAGTAAGGTAATCTTCTTCCTTTTTCTTTCATGAACGAAACTCTCTCTCCCTTTTCTCTCTTTCACGTATTTCACTTCTTTCCCCCCTTCAATTCATGTTTTTGTTCATTTAATGTACAAGACACACTTTTTCCTCTTCCAATTCTACCCTTAATGAGTGTTAAAAGTCATCTTTACCCTTCCTTTAACGCTTCATGGCTTTTAATCTTAAGAGACATACCACAATTGCCCTCAATACATTCCTACTGCTTTAATTTCACTAACTAGTGAAATAAAATCCTACTAACACTATATTAAATAATTAAACTCCATTAATTATTCTATCATGGCCTCATGATTTATTATAAGGAAAAATATCAAATTCCATGATTATTTAACTCAACAAAAAAAATTCAAGGGCTAACAAATATTCTATGATTTAGTTGGTTGACAATAACTTATGTGAGGCATTAAATAAGATTCTAGTTTACGCAAGGAAAATGTTAGTTTTAAGGTTGTATAAGCACATTAGAAGAGAAATGATGAAAAGAATTGTCAAAAAAAGAAAAGAGGTTGTCAAGTGGAAAGGAAATTTAAGGTCAAGAATACGAGAAGCTATTGAGTGTTATGATTGCCCAACGTTGTTTAGTACATCATAATGGAGGAGGGTATAAGATTGATCGTGATGAGAACAATATATACTGAGGCTTCTAAACAAAATATGATCTTGTGGGAGATTGCCCTCTCTGGCATTCCTTGTGCACATGCCATATGCGTTATCTAAGATAAGAGGGTTAATATTGAAGAGTACACTTCAAGTTGGTTATGGAATAGTAAGTATGTCAAATCATATGGGAAGGCTATTTAACCAATGCCTAGTATGAAGGACTGACTCATTAGTAATGAAGAGACTATTAGGCTACCAGAATTCAGACAAGGGCCTTATAAGCCCAAAACAACTTTAAAAAGGATGTTAATGAGCCTCAAAAGAATACAAAAGTGACCAAAAAGCAAATGTTGGCCACATGTCTAGGGGGCATGATCATGAGATGCAGCCATTGTCATACAGAAGGACACGATAAAAGGGTTTGTCCTTGGAAGGGCATACAGATAATTTATAAGCTATTTTGACTTTTTTGTTATACAGCTAAGATTCTTTTCCATAATAGTGGAAATCTGATAGGTTTTTTGTTTCATTTTCACTGCTATCAATGGTAAGTTCCAATGCAATTTCAAAATCCTCACCCAGACCAATCAACTCATTTCCATATGGAGCAAAACATAACTAACTCATAGTCAACCCCAGAAAACATATCCACAGTTCAAACCAACACTGACGTCCCACTAAATGCCTCTGCATCTACATCTATCACTACTAAAAGGGAAAAGAAAGGTAAAAGAAGAGCAAATGCCTCTACTACTATGTCTGTATCTACTGGTGCCACAACTACTTCAGGTACTGCCAACACCTTAAGTATTGCTCATATATGTAGAAGTGCAAATGCAACAACCTCAATTGTACTCCAATACTTGGAGGTGCTTCAGAAACAACAAATATTTGTACATCTTCAATGGCCACCAAAAAAAATACCACCAAAGGGAGAAGAGCGCCTGGTTATGGTGTTACAGATGATGGAAGTAGAATGAGGATGTTTGGTATTGGTAGATGTAGCCCAAATTCTCAAGTTAAAAGTTAAAATTTTAGGGAAAAGGCCTATCACATACTCTTATCTTCAACAAGAAGCAAATAAGAAGTTCAGTAAATAGATGGAAGGGATGCAGATATACACAAATGAAACCACAAGTTTTTAGATGGTAAATGTACGTGTTAAATATTTTCATTCTTATTAAGCATTAATTAAATGATACAACTTAAGTTAACAATGTTTGCATTTTATCTTTTCCAATGTGATGTAAAAATCCTCCATACCATGTTCCGTTCCAATCACAAAGTAGTTCGCCCGTTGACGCGTCAGACGAAACTAGCTTCACAGCTCCATCGGTGTTGAGTTTAAGCCAGTCCGTCGGTGGTTTGGACCATCCCACTAGACTAGCCCCCAGAAGTCCCTACGTGGAGAAGTCGCTTCTTTCGATAGTCCTCGCCTTCTCTATCCAGCCTACAAACTCCTGCACTGCTCGATCACCATGCTCCGGCCACTCAAAGTCAGCTTCAAAAATACTTTTATTGCACCATGACTAAAGCATCCAGCAAGCAACGCCGAAAATAGTAGCCCAGTCCTCAGGCAGTGCCAGGGAGGGGGGCCTGAGATTGGAATAAACCCACTTCTCCAAGTCTTGTTGGAAGAAATCCGTTGTGAACACTCCCCGGGGAAACTGTTTCCAGAAGGTGATCACCCGCGAGCAATCGTGCATGACGTGTAGGGTGGACTCCTCCTGGCCACAGAAGTAACAACTGCTATCCCCAGCGACATGACGCGCCACACATTGTTCGTTCGTCATGAGCTTGTTTTTGGTCAGGAGCCAGAAGAAAGAACGGATTCGTTGGGGCCCCGCCCAGTTCCAAACGGACGCCCAGAGATTTGCCTGGTGATCCGGAATCTGGCCATCAATGATCTCGTAGGCCGAAGCGACTGTAAACCGCCCATGTTCAGTATGAGCCCATCGAATGGTGTCCACTAAAGGGGCCTCAGTGTCTATGGATAATGTTGCAATTTTCATACACACCGGCTCAGGAAGGTATTGTTGGAATGTATGCCACATCTAGTGTCCATCATCAGTCCAATAATCCGCCACTTTATTGTAGAAGATTTCATCTGGGATTGGGGAGGTGGCTACAACTTGGAAAGGGCCCCATTTGTGCACCCAATTATCTAGCCAGAAAGAGATATGTCTACCATTGCCCAGGTGCCAAGAGATACCCTGGCAGACAGTATGCCAATTCGTTGTTATACCTCTCCAAAGAGTCGAGGCCCCATGGTTGTCTATCGTCTGGGGGAAGTGGTACTGAGCGAGTTGGTACTTATCCCGTAAAATACGAACCCAAAGTGCATCGAGTTTGGTAAGCAAGGCCCATCCCAACTTCGTAACCAGGGCGTTGTTGGAAACCCGAATCTTCTTGATGCCTAGACCCCCTACGCATTTAGGCTTACACACCGAGTCCCAGTTCACTAGGGACATTTTCCTAAAGTTAGTAGTGGACCCCCATATAAAGTTACGCATAATGCGTTCCAGGTCATCATAGAGACCCCTCGGAAGCCGAACTATTTGCATCGTAAAAGTAGGGAGTGCTGAGATCACTGACTGGGTTAAGGTGACTCAGCCTGCTAAGGACAACTTTTTGGCCCATCAGCCTTCTAGTTTTTGTTGAGCATGGTCGAGAATATATTAATACGTATGACATGTGGACCGCTCATGCAGTAAGGGCATGCCAAGGTATTTACCCAAGTTGTTCGTGCTGGAAATGGATAAATTATGACTGAGGCGTCACGTCGTGACCGTAGGAATGTTATTAGAGAAAAAAATCTTCATTTTGGTCAGGTTAACCTTCTGCCCCGAAGCCTTGCAGAACACCTCAAGGGTACGGGCTACAATGGAAGACTATGAGTTAGTAGCTTCTGCAAACAGGACCAGGTCATCCGCAAAGAATAGGTGAGATAAGGGTGGACCGGTAGGACTTAATTTAAGCGAATTCCAGTTACCTTGGTCCACCTCCTTAGAAATGAGATGACCTAGCCGTTCCAAGGATAGAATAAACAGATACGGAGATAGAGGGTTGCCATGTCTAATCCTGCAAGTAGGGGTGAAGGGTTCCAATAGTGTGCCCTGCTAAGCCACCTGCATGGAGACTGTCAACACACAATTCATAATGACCCCGATCAGAGGATCTGAAATACCAATATCGGTTAATGTACTCTGCATAAAATCCCATCGAATCCTAGCATAGGCTTTCTCTAGATCTACTTTGATCGCAAAATACCTAGTCTGTTTGGTCTTCTTTCTCATCGAGTGGATGGCTTCCTGGACGATGATAATATTGTCCGTGATGTGACGACCCGGGATAAAACTACATTGATTGTCCTAAACTAAATATTCGAGGTGTGGCTTGAAATGGTTAACGATGACTTTGGCAAGAATTTTGTAGGACATGTTGCAAAGGCTTATCGGTCTGAATTGGGTGATATTAGATGGGGAGGGAGTTTTGGGTATAAGTGTTGGGTCCCGAAAATTTTTTTATTTATTCGAATTAATTATTTATTGACTTATGGATTCATTCGTTAATTATATATATTTTT
>JAOSBN010074852.1:0-12879 GCA_027563595.1 Erythroxylum suave | reverse complement strand
AACTTATTGGGCTTTAATGGGATTAGGTTTTCTCTATAAATAGAGAAACTTAGGTCTCATAAGATGTGACACCATTACAACATAAAACCCTAGCCACCTTTCGAGAGAAGTACGTGCGGCATTCTTTCAGAACGTGCTAGCACACGATAGCTGTAGCCCAGATCGTGCATGCTCGTGTGGATACCAGTAGAGGACATTCGCGTGTAGCAGTGTCTACGAATCCAAAAATAACGATCATCAATCCGTGTCAATCCATGTTAAAAGGTATTTTGCGCATCCTATATTTTTCTGTTATACAACGTGTTGTGTTATGGTTTTTTCCGCAGCGTATTGTGAATACTCAGGCCATACGTGATCCAACACCAATACACCCTGACCCATATGAGGATATAAGGCTTAGTTCATTTCCTCCATCTTACAGAGATGTAGTCATACATCTTCACTTGCATGAAAAGGCAATGACTTTGGATGAGATCCATCAGACATTAAAGCAGGGAGAGGTTGATATGAATAGGCACAAGGGAGAGAAAAGTGTTCTTGCAATCTCCCAGAATAGCAAGAAAGTCAAAAAAAGAAAAGGGAAAAAGAAGATGCCTAACATGAACAAAAGGAAAGGAGAAGCTCAAGCGAGCAACTCTAAAGGCAAAAAGAAAAACTTGCCAACTCCATAAATAGAGTGCTATTATTGCCACAAATTAGGAGATTTCAAGGCGAACTATCCTAAGTACAAGACTGACTTGGATAGTGGCAAAATAAAGCATAAGTGCCCTAAATTTCAGAAAGGTATCTATGTTATTGAAATTAATTTAACCACATCTATTCACGATTAGGTAATTGATACCAGATCATGTGCTCATATTTGTACAAATATGTAGGCACTAGTGGATATAAGACATCTCAAGAAAGGAGAAGTCACATTGAAGGTAGGGAATGGTGTTACCATCTCTGTAATGGCCATTGGCTTGATTCACCTTCAATTAGCTAGTGGTTTAATTATTAATTTGAAAATTTTTTATCATGTTCCATCTATATGTAAAAATATTATATCCGTGTCATGATTAGACAAGGATGGATATGTATTTACTATTTCAAACTCGTGTATAAGTATTTCAAAAACTGAAATTTTCTATGCAAATGTTGTTCTTTAGGATGGATTACATTTGCTTGAAGTGAATGATAAACATATTTTAAATATCAACAACAAAAGGTTGAAAGTATCTCATGGAAATAATACTCTCTTATGGCACTATTGTCTAGGTCATATAAGTGAGAAACGCATTAAGAAATTACAAGAAAGTAATCTTCTTGGTCTCTTTGATTGCAATGCAGTAGAGATATGCGAACCTTGTTAGTTGGTAAAATGATCAAGAAACCTTTCAAAAAGAAACGTACAAGGACAAAAGACTTATTAGAATTAATACATTTAGATGTATGTGGACCAATGAGCATAAGTGCACAAGATGGTTTTAGATACTTCGTTACCTTCATAGATGACTATAGGCATTATGGCTATGTTTATCTAATGAAGAACAAGAGTGAATCTTTTGACAAGTTCAACGAATTCAAGAATGAAGTAGAAAACCAGCTAAACAAGAGAATTAAGACTTTGCAAACTGATCATGGAGGAGAATACTTGAGTAATGAATTTGGTGTATATCTAAAGGAGTGTGGTATCATACCAAAATTGACTCCACTTGGAACACCTTAATGAAATGGTGTTTTGAAGAGAAGAAATAGAACATTGCTTAGCATGGTTCGATCAATGATGTCCCAAACAGAATTGCTTCTTTAGATTTGGGGACATGCATTACTTGTTGCAGCTTATACACTGAATATTATTCTTCTAAACTTGTTAAGAAAATTCCTTATGAGTTGTGAACAGGTAAAATTCCTAACTTGTCATTTCTTAAGATCTAGGGATGTGAGGCTTTTGTCAAAAGATTGATGACAACCAAACTAGAACCCTAAGTAGATAAATGCTTTTGTATAGGTTATCTGAAAGAAACAAAAGGATACCACTTTTGGCATAAGTAAACAAACAAGATATTTATTGAAATTCTTAGAGAAAGAATTTCTCGAAAGAATCAAAAGTGATGGGAGTGGTGTAACATTTGAAGAAACTCAAGAAACACTACAAGACCTCGATTAGGTCATGGATGATATCTATGAAGATCGAAGTTGCCCAACTATAGTTCCAATGGCTAGTAGGAGCATGAGTGTATAGGTTCCTCAACATATTGAGGAAGAGGTTCACACATCACCACATAGTGTTCAATCTAATATTGAACCAATTCCATAAGAGATTGTGCAAGTCGTTCAAAAAATTCAGGATGAATAAGAAGAGCCATAAGAATTGAGAAGGTCAACAAGATCTAGAAAGAAACCTAATTTCTATCTAGGATATCATGAGATCTTGGTAATGGATATCGAAGATTCAACGACCTTTCAAGAAGAAATGAATAGAGATGGCTCAAAATCATGGTACGAAGCCATAAAATCTGAAATGCAATCTATGTATGACCACCAAGTATAGGTCTTGGTAGATCTTCCTCAAGGAAAGAAAGTCATTCAAAACAAATGGATTTTCAAGAGAAAGATGGACATGGATGGAAACATGACAACATATAAGGCAAGACTTGTAGCGAAAAGGTTCAGTCAAGTTCAAGGGATTGACTATGATGAAACCTTCTCACTTGTTGCTATGTTTAAGTCCATTCGGATGTTAATAGCCATTGCTACATTTTATGACTATGAAATATGGCAAATGGATGTCAAAACAGCATTCCTTGACGAGAATTTGGAAGAGGATGTGTACATGATACAACCTCCAAGTTTTAAAGATCCAAATAATGGTAGTAAAGTATGCAAGCTTTAAAGGTCCATTTATGGATTGAAGCAAGCATCCAGGAGTTGGAAAAAATGCTTTGATGATGAGGTTAAACATCTTAGTTTCATCAAAAGTAAGGAAGAACCTTGTGTATGTAAGATGATTAGTGGAAGCTATGTATTTTTCTTGGTCTTATATGTTGATGACATATTATTGATAGGAAACTTTATTCCCTTAATGGAGCAAACAAAAACTTCATTGAAAGATATTTTTCAATGAAAGATTTGGAAGAGGCCTAATATATCTTAAGGATTAAGATATGTAGAGACAAGTCTCATAAACTTATTGGCTTAAGTGAACATGCATACATTGACAAAGTGATAAAACAATTCAACATACTAAATGCCAATAAAGGAAATGTGCCAATGACTCAAGGTGTAACACTTGGCAAATCTCAATATGCTACATCATGTAAAGATATTGAAATCATAAAGGATGCAACATATGCTTCTGCAATTGGTTCCATCACGTAAGCTATGGTTTGTACATGACCTAATCTCGTACATGCAGGTCCTGCTCATTGGATTGCAATTAAGAATATCCTTAAGTACATGAATAGGACTAAGGATAAGTTTCTTGTGTATGGAGAAAAAAGGGAGCTCGTTGTAGAAGGCTACACCGATGCAAATTTTGCGACCGATTATGATGATAAGAAGTCACAATTTGGATATGTTTTTATTCTAAATGGGGGTGCTGTTAGTTGGAGAAGTTTTAAATAATCAACAATGGCTAACTCAACCATCTAATCCAAAGTGATGGCTACTGCTGAAGCCAATAAAGAAGGTGTTTGGATCAACAAGTTCATTGAGGAACTTGATATGTTTCCTTCCATCCAAGGACCATTGGAACTGTTTTATGACAATAGTGGAGCTATTGCATAAATCAAGGAACCGAAGGCACATCACAAGATCAAACACATAGATAGAAAATATTTTGTCATTCGAGACTTCATAGAAGAGGGTACAATAAAATTATTAAAGGTGGACATGGATAGTAACACAGCAGATCTACTTACAAAGCCTTTATCTCAAGCAAAGAGTGAAGTCAACTTTGATTCCATGGGCCTGAGGGAATATGGAGAGAGGATAGAGATAGCAAACTAAGTCAGAAGGCAACCCTAGTCCTAGAGGTAATACATAATAATGTATAAGAGATAACTTTAAGAATAAGTGGGAGACTACTAGATTTGTGTTCTAAAAGTTATCCAAGATGATTACTTTTATATGTTATATTTATGAATTGAATGTTATTTACATTTTCTTTTATGAGTTTTATATTTATTTAGAAGTGTTCAAGAAGGTGCACTTGGTCTTGAACCGCGAAACTCTAAATAATATGAATATACAACTTTAAAATGTTGATATTAGTAGGAACACTAATATGCCATATAAGACTATCGTGTTGATTAAAAATACATGGTAGTTCTGTAAAGTGTCAATAAAGGATTATCATTTAACAACATGAATATATGAAAGGTTTCATATATTGGACAGACCTAATACATAAAACATTACATGGGTTGTGTTTATGTCCTTAATGTTTTTATCGTTTCTTTGATTCCAAAACTGATATAGATACCTTTTTCACATAAGGAATGTATAACATAATTATTATTAAAAGCTGCTTATAACAAGTGATGGCAAACAATAATAGTTCTTTATATATAACTTGTGCGGGAAAAGGTACATGTAAATAGTATCATTGCCACTCATTAATAATGAGTAATGATATTTTATAGGCCCCTTGGTAAAGTAGAATTATAAATGGATCCAACTGAGGTATAGTTATAATTTATAATTTACTTGATGTAGACCAAGAAACGATTGTAATACTAAGATGGCACAATCCTACTTTGTATATTAATCACAATATCATAAGGTAAGGAAAGGACACAAGTAATGTTAATGATAAAATTACTGGAAGGATTATGTTATTATATAAAAGGTTTACAAAACATCTATGTTGTTTGGGTAGCTGTAATGTGTAAATTTACTTATAGCCCAAGCCCAAAAGAATTTATTTGAACAAATGAAGAGAGAGAATAGATGCAAAATTATAGCCATCAAATTTGTGATAGAATTTATGGTGATTTTGAACAGGAATTTGAAAGGGAAAACAATAACCATTCTGGACAAATGAACTATCATTTTTGTAGCCCTTGAAGTGTAGAATCCAATGGTGAAGGTTTCAGGTCGTTTGGAGTTGTCGAGAAGAAGTTATCACAGTTCTAATATCGGAAGGTTAGGAATTTAGTGTGCTATTTCGAATTCCATTCTTGATTTAATTGCCATAAATGCTGTAGGAATTTGAAGAGTTTGATATGCTATTTCGAGGCTATAAAAATCACATCTGGCCATGCTTTGAATATAGGTTTTTTTTAGCCATTTTTCTCTCTCAAAACTTATTAAAACAATTATTGATTGAGTAACTAATCAATAAATAGGCGACGAAGCTAGGCGCGAATGAAGAGAACGTTAGCTCGAACTCGACATCCTTCTTATTTCAGATTCAAGGTGAACAGAAGAGTAATAGAGATTTGTTAGAGACCATAGGTATGGTTTAACAATCCCTCTTGTAGGAATATAAACTCGATTGTGATGGAAACAAAATACAAGAATTGTTAACAAAATATAAACAAAATATAAAAATTTCTGGCTACTACTCATGTGATTATTGATGTGGATGGGGGGAAAATTAATATTGAGAGTAGGGAAGGAATAGTTAACATTCAAGATATCGAAGAAAAATTATTATTCTACTCTACCTTGATAAATATCAAGGAACCTAAACTCCAAAGAGGATGGGAAAATATTGAGGACCCTAGGAATGCGTTAGGAAGAAACGAACGCTTAAGAGAAGGCGAAGAAAGGAAAACAATAAAGAGGTGGAGTCCAAAATAAGATAGCCTATATACAAAGTCTAAGATCAATTTATGCACTGCTACCATACCGGTCATTTAAACCACCATGAGCAAATAGGAGAGTTGAGCTATCAATGGTAACAGAAGTGCTGCATGGGAGGCAACCTAATGGGAGTCAACTATCATTTGTTTGCTTTTGTTTACTTATTTGTTCACTTGAATTCTTTAGTTATGATTATGTTTGAATTGGGCTTGATTGATGTTTATGTTGATTTGTTTGATTTTCAATTTGTTTTCTTTCCAAATTTCTTGTTGATGATATTATCTTGATGTGATTGTAGGTTTTGGGGTCATGGAGAATACATATAAGCTTAGAAGAAGGTTTGAAACTGTGAGGAACACCAATTCCCATGTTCGTGGGAATTATAGTGATTCCTAAGGGCTTAGGAAATTTCTCCAAAAAGTTTTTAGAGAGAAAAACCACACTCGTGGGAATTGTGGCAATTCCCACAATCCGAGAGGAAACTTAAAGTTCCCCCCTTTCTTCTCTCACTCATTTTTAAAAATTTCACTCCTTCTCTCTCTAGAACACGACATTCTCTCCTCCCACTCACTAAAACTCTTTATTTTTCATCTAGATTGTTAGTATTTTCTTCATCTCTTTCCATTAATTTTACATTCCTTCATGTTTTTCATGCATCAATCATTCCAAAAGACAAGGATTTAAGTAAGATTTTGTTCTATCTGTCTTAAATACGAATTTCACTCTCTCTCTCTCTCTTGCAGTAACTTATTAGGCCCCATTTTCAATTACTTGGAAGAAGAAGGTGCGTGTTCCTGTGACTTTAGGTATAGAGCAATAGTCACTCCTAGGTATTTGGATTTTCAAGTGTTAGAAAATATAGGAGTGAGACGCCACGTTGAACAACTAGCTACAAACGTAGGGTGGAATAGATTTGTTTAATGGATGTGCCTATTTATGCCACCATAATTTTAGAGTTTTTCACAATAGTTAGGTACAACCCTAAAATGGATTTGTTTTGGTTTAGGTTAGGTGGAAATGTTTTAAAACTTGATTATTTTATCATGCGTGAAATGTTTAATTTGTTAAATACAAAAATTCTAGATGGTCACGTGGATTTTGATGTTGATGCTTATTGGAAGACTCTCACGGGTGAAGAACATTTTGATTCACGGAATGCACCGAATTCTCTAATCTGAAGTGCTGAGCATCTCCTTCTCACAAATTTATATGCCTGACTGTGTTTAATAAAACAGAAATCAATAAATGCTTAGCTAAAGAACTTTTCTTTTTATGGTGCATGGATTGAAAGCTTAAAATCAACACAACTTATAAGATTTTTCGATCATTAGTGAGTGTGGTTACTCAAAAGAGTTTTGCTTTTGGGATATCTCATATTGCTTCTTCTTTGGGTGTGTTTTATAATGTTAACATGGAGAATTTGTGTGCTAATCCTTATGATATGTTTGATATGGCCGAATTGAGATGCTCTAAGATTGTGGAGGTCCATTCTATGGAACTCAGTAATTTTCTGATGCACACTACAGTGAGGAGCATAAGGGGCATCAGTAAAGTCGCAAACTGAACCTTCATAGCTAGTGCAACCCCTGAGCCAAAGGAGGAAGCAGTAGCGGAGGAACCGAAGGAACCTCCATCGATTAACCTATATCAACCGATTCTCAACCAAATAGCTACAAATCATCAATAGATGACATCTCAACTACATGAAGTCGGCACTCAAATGCCGCAGGTTAATAAAGAGCGACCCAGCTTGAAGAGAAGGTTCCTCAACTTCTATCAGAGGAACAATTTTGAAACTCCTATAGCATCACTGTCACCACCATCATCTGAATAAGTTTTTCTTACGCTTTAAATTATAAATTTTGTTATTTCTTTTGTGTGATTGCATTTCATTTCATGTTTATTTGGTTTCTTATCATTTGTGTGTGTTATCTCTTTGGTTTGGTTTTTATTTCTTTAATTTTGGTTCGAATTCTTTTCTTTTGTTTAGTTTGATATCATTTGTTAGTTTCAATTTCTTTTGTTTTGGTTGTTTTCATTTTTATTTATTTTAATGTCATTTTCACTCACTTAGGGGTTGACTTGTCACATTGAGGACAATGTGATCTTTAAGTTTGGGGAGGTGAAGTCAACTTTCTCAATTGCATTTTTTTTACATTGTGTTGACTAGGATGCATATTTAGGCATATGATATATGATTTATGTTAGCAATGGTGTTTTGTGTTAGCAATGAAACCGCACTTGAGTCACTCTGATAAATATTTCCATGAGATTTTGTCATGTTAACTAGAATTAGATTGAATGCATGCTTAAATTTCGATTAGGCTACTTAAGTAGAAGGTGCAACATATAGAGTGATGAAAAGTAGTTGCTTACATAAGCTTAGCCAAAAATTGACATTTGACCATTGATCTAATGTAGAGATAAATAATGAGTTTTCATTTGAGCTAAAGTGAGGATTGAGCCATATGACTTCATCTATATTCATTTCATTTCTTTGTTAAGTGTTACTTCCTTAGGTTACTACCTTCAAAACTTGTTTTGAATCGTTTTGAGTCTACTAGATGTATGCTTAATAGAGATGATTTAGGCCTTTTTCGTGTTAACCCTTGACTTAAATGACCTACCAATTGATTATCCCTTGCTACCCCGTTAGGCCTTAATCTTTTGTTTCTTATAAACACCCATCCCATTATCCTACCCTTTCATAAGCTTAGTAAAGTATTAAGTAAAACGTTAGTTAGGATTGTGTGAAATTTTACCGAGATAAGTTAAGTATACCGCTACTTGTGGACTACATTGAATGTAGTGCTATTTTTGATTCATAGTTCTTCCATGTACGAAGGAAAAGAAAGAAAAATGAAAATGAAAAGAAAAGGAAAAGAAGGAAGAACAAGTGAATAGCATCAATAAGTGCAGAATATTAGTTATATTTGTATGTCTTAGAGTTATGTTTTGTTATCCCATTATATCTGTTTTGTACTTTACTTATGCTTGTGCTTAATCCTCTTTTCCTTCTTTTGACCCACATTAATCCTTACCACATTACAACCCTAAATAAGTCCTTTTGATATATTTGTGCATGCAATCATTGTAAAGGAGAATTGGTGTAATAGCAAGCCTATAGTTATGTAGTTTCCTATAAGAAGTTTGAGCGGAACACTAACCCTTAAACACTTGAGAGAAATGAGTTAAAAATTGTGAGGAAGATTCATTTAGGCGTTTTTACTTATCTTTGAGTGATTGTGTCAATTGTTGAGTTTGCTTATGTGCACCAATAAAAAAGTAGTCATGATATGTGCATTAACTTGATGTTTGAGTTAGCTTAAATTTGAGGGATTCTATGTTTTGATCTTTGTGAAAATGAAATGATAGAATTCATTAGTTGTATTTATTTTTCTTGATGACAAGCAAAGACTCAAGTGTGGGGATGTTGATAGGTGTGCATTAATATATGTTTTTTTTAGGTATTTGGTATGTGTTTTCTTGCATAATTGTTGATCATTGTTGTAGTTTAGGATTCATTTTGTATGATTTCATTAAGTTTGATTTCCATTGTTGTTCTTGTGTGTTTGATGTTAATTAAGGGTAAGAATTGACTATTTTTATCTAGTAAGGAAGATGGAGCAACTTGGAGGTTGAACTAGAGACCAACGAGGAGATGAAAAGAGGAGTGCATTTGTGACCAATTCCCATAATTATGGGAATCATGCAAATTCCCACGGTTGTGGGAATTATAATCTGAGACTTTATGCGGGCCTTCATTAAACCTAGAGTTTTTGGACTATAAAAGGATAACTAAGCCTTCATCTTCAAGGGAGACGACACCCTTATGTAGAAACACTATCCTTGAGTAAAGAACACATGTTTGGAGCCTTGACGAAGGATTGAAGACAAGGATCATCATCAAGATTGGGCAAAATAGCATATCAACACCAAAATTCCAAATTTTGGCAAAGAAGAGAAGGAGTCTTTATATTTGAATGTTGATCATGTTATGGAGACCATGTTAGGCTGATTTAATTTTAGGGATTGGTTTTGAACTACTTTATTAAAACTCCTATTTTATTGAATTGAATGAAGTTTTCTTTGATGATTGTTGTTTTAATTGTTATCTTGCAACAAATCGAGAGAGTGAGCAAGATGAAATTTGTGTAGGATTTTACAACGAGAGTTAGCGACCTATAGACTAGCAATCATCACGTTAATTGAATAGTTAGAAGAGAGATCTCGGATAGTCAATTGGTCACCGATAGGATAGTTTAATAACTAGTTAAATCAGTAGAGTCACTGGGTAGATTGAGTGATCGTCCAATTGATTTCTGTTAATTCAATTAGGGACAAATAGTTGCACCTTGAGAGAGGTTAATTAGTACATTCAGAAATCTAAGTTGAGACACAATTCAATCGATAAAATAGGAGGGAGACAAAATAGGAAAAAAAGTGATCTCTAGTCTTTATATTATTAAATTTCGATTTTTCTACAATTGTGGTATTATTCTTTTTTCGTTATTAGTCTTTCAATTTTAATTTAATTTTCTAAATTCTTTTCATTGAAAACAATTTCTTTTCTTAAACAAAGTTTGATTTAGATTCAGTGGTGTCAGGGCATCAATCCCTGTGGAATCCACATCCGCTTTTAAGCTACAAGTCATGACCTATTCACTTATAGTTTTTGAGCGTAGAATAAGTAGATAGGTTTTACTGTCAACAAATATCAATAGTAACTAATAGATAATCTTTTTGAAATTAAAAGAAAAATGTTTACACCTTTATTAAGGATTCAATCAATGCTTTCAAAGTGTTCGGGTGAAAATTGTAGGAATTTTTGAATCAATACATAGAAGGATTCTTAACCACAAACTTACAATAACCTCATATCTCCACCACTTATAAGTTAACTAGAAACAAAAATTAAATGGTATTGCTACAAGATTTTAATGAAGCTTAGGTAAAGGTAAATAGGGATAATAAAAAGGGTAATAAAACTGAAGGAAATTTATATTAAAAAATTTCGTGAAACTTCGTTCTTCACTATATAGGTCCTTTACATCATAATTCCATTGGTATAATTATTTTAGCATTACTTTTTTATTATGCAACATATATTTGTTATTTTTTTTTTTAGCAATCATTATGTAACAACAATCAAAAAAATATTGGAACAACTTAAAATTCTTTAATATAATCCAAATTTCAAGCAATCAAGTTAATGTAAATCGTTTAGGGTTTAGACATAATAAAATAGCTTTCAAGAAAAATAAGAAAGGCTAATATGGTAATAATCAATGCAAAGGATAAGTCTTAAAAGCGGTTACTCCTAAGGGATAACATATAGTAGAATAACAATAAAAAAAATAAGCTAAAGTAAAAGGTTGAATTAAATTACTTTTATCATTTCAATTATTCTAATTTAGCAATATGATCTTAATATGGATAATGAAAGCAAGTTCTAAAATTATCCAACTATGTGTGATAATACACATGAAAGAATAAAAGAGCCTTAAATAACTATATATTTGCTTTTAGGCATAAAAGCTCTAAAAAAAATCCTTACGTGTAAATATTATGCAAATTCATTTAAATTAATTACCTTAATGATTACTAAAAATATGACTTATTAAAGCAACTATATTCTAACTTTTGTTCTTTTGCACACTAATTCAATAATCTACAATGACCTAAAGAAATTTGGATATATTTTTAAAAAAGATCATAATAGCTCACTGTTCATCCTCATTTTGGTCATTTGATCCCCTTGGAACATCTTGTAATCTACTTTGTGTTTGTTATACTATTTTCTATATCTCCTTCCCCTGCCCTCCTTTTCTCACCTTCTCACCTTTATATTGTAATATATTGTAATCCATCATTTCACACCAATCACCTTTCTACTTGTATCTTTATCCTTGATTGACCTATTTTATGAGTTGGTCAATTATGCAGTAATAGCAAGTGCACGACTCGGTTGTAGTTAGTATTGGCAAGTACAGGTTGATCCTACGAAGATAGTGACTATAAGTAATTACCTTTTTTCCTATTATCTAGCATACAAATTAATTTCGGATTTTAATTAAAAAACTAAAGTAAGTAAAATAAAATAGGCAACGATATTAATTAGAGAATTAAGAATTCACTTAGAAACTTATCGATATCAAATAATTAGTACCTAGATTTCAAATCATCCTAAACCCTTAACATATTGACCTTTCATTACTTAATTATTTTATTGATTTATTAGACTGTGGAGACTCCTATGGACCTTTGACTTAAAGTGATTTACTAGACTGTGGACACTCCTATAGACCTTTGACTTAGATACTTCTTGAGGCTTATAGGGTTTTCATGTTTAATTTGATTATAAAAATAGCTCCAAAATATTAAAAGTATAAAAAATTTGCATGCTATAAAGTATCCTGCCACGATAGTGACTGAGAGGTTGCATCGTTACCTACCTTAAATGTAGGAGGTGCCACAACTACAGCATTCCTTCCATGCTTTAAATTCTTCCTTTTTTCTTCACTTTTCCTATTTCCATTCACTGCCAAACACATCAACCACCTTGTGAAACATAAATTTAAGATCAAATCTTGTTTTAAACCAATCAATCAATTAAAAAGAATGAAAACAAATAACAATACCACAATTCCAAGTCCTAAAAACATGAATATCAAATAAGAAAACACTTAAAAACACAACCAAACACCTAAAAAGCTTACTATAATCTACACCTAACAACATCTCTACACTTAAATCTTTGCCTATGCTTAAGTAAAACTAAAAACACTAAAATGAAATGTAACACCCCACTCCTGCAAGACCCGACATCGATGGTGATATCTGAGTCCGTACCTCGCAAGGGTGGTGTGCTAGAGCACTAAAACAATCGAAAGTCGGTATGAGAATATTTTCTTTTAATCATAAATTTGGGCTCATTTTTATTCAGAAACATTTTCACTTACAAGACAAAATGTCGAATAGCACATTCCAAAAATAAAACATAATACACTTCGATCAAGCTCTTTTGTAAAACCCAAATACACAAAATACAATAATTTGCAGAAATTACAATTCAGTGCGAAAACAAAG